>DF366614.1:0-15147 GCA_000787875.1 Solanum virginianum
TTGCCTATGATTCTTACGACTCTACTCGTGCCTATTATGATATCATTCACTGGTTTCTAGGCCGGTTGTTGTCGTGCATATTAAGACTTGTGAGTGCAGCAGTCTTTCCTGGCTCACTTATCCTATGTTGGCATTACAGCTTGTGAGTGTAGTGGTCTTCCCTGGCTCATGTGAGTGCAGTGGTCTTTCCTGGCTCACTTATCCTATGTTGGCATTACAGCTTGTGAGTGTAGTGGTCTTCCCTGGCTCATGTGAGTGCAGTGGTCTTTCCTGGCTCACTTATCGGTATTATGCCATTTCTGTATTATAACTTGTGAGTGCAGCGGTCTTCCCTGGCTCACTTATTCCATGTTAGTATTATGACTCGTGAGTGCAGCGGTCTTCCTTGGATCACTTATCCTGTGTTGGATTACATGATGGTGAATTTGGAAATTTGAAACCTTCTAATGTGATGCATGCTGCATATGTTGAAAATAAACATGATAGATATGCACTTAATCCCTGTACTTTTGTTCAGTTATCCCTCAGTTTGTATTCTTTGCATTCTGGAAGGTAAGTACTTTGATACATTTTGGGTATGCATTTAAATATTATACTTTTGTTTTGTTGGTTGTCCTGATATATGTATATATATATACTCTGTACTTTCTGCTTTACATATTCGGTACGTATTACGTACTGACCCCCCTCTCTTCGGGTGCTGCGTTTCATGCCCACAGGTGCAGCCATTCAAGTGAGAGACCCTCTAGCTTAGGATCCCTGACTTCAAAGTGAAGTGCTCCTTCTGCTTCGAAGCAAACACTTGGTATATATTCACTTAGTTCCCTATTTTGTATTTGTGTACATTTGAGGGTACGACGGGGCCCTGTCTCATCTTCTGATTCTGTTGGTATAGTTAGAGGTCTGTGGACACCTATGACTATGGGATATGGCAGATTGAAAGACTAGGTATGTATATTGTGTTTGTTGGGTGGTTTAACCGCAGCGGTGACCTTATCGGCCCGCCTGTATATATATATATATATATATATATAACTTTTCTGTATTGCAGGGTTTGGTTAGTTAATAAAACAAAGGAAACTCTGCCACAATTTTTGTAAAATAAGATTTGTATTTGTTGTTCGGCTTTGTAATTGCGTCAGGGTGCCCAATTCGAGCACTAGTCACAGCCCATGGGGTTGGGTCGTGACACTACTGGAGTTGCATTTTTACTGTCTTCTAGGCAGAGCTCATGAACAATGAGGCTTGTGCCTTAGTGCTGCAGTAAAGCACGGCTTAAATGAGTGGAATGTAAAAACTATTTTGCGCCTAGCTTTAGGATTAAGCGTGTTTCAATAGAGCCTTTGATAACAGTGACTTATGTAAACTTCATTTATCTGAATTCATAATGAGATCTTGACTTTACAGTGGTTTTCAGGTGGCAAGTCTGTATCGGATGTGTTATTGTGATGATTGGAAGGAAACCCCCCTAAATTGGTAATGAAACTCGTGTGCTTAGTTTAACATTCGAGAACAAATGTTCTTAAGGGGGGAGGATGTTAGAACCCGTATTGGGGTGTTTTGGAACCATTATGAAAGTCTGGACTAGTGTGTCATTCTTGGAAAAATTCGGGACTTGAGTAAATTTTTCAAGCTAGTTTGCTAAGTTTCATGTGTCCTTATTTGGTTTAATTAGGAGAAGTTTGGGGACTAACGTGGAGTTTTTAGAAGTTTAATTCTTGAAGATAATTATTGGAAGGTCCTTGAAGTGTGTTCATTTTCCATTGGTCCAAGTGTTGGGTAGGACCAAGATTTTCTTTGGCTTCATTTATATATGTATACCTTGCACAAGAGAACCATTCCATACTTAGCCAAATTTCCAAAACAAGAACACCATAGAAGGCTTCTCGGGTTACTGTTTATGGGGCATAAAGTATTCACTTTTTGATTCTAAAGTTATTTTGACGCTACAACCCTAGTATATTGGACCCCCCAAGTAGCGTGGAAGCGTTGGTTAGCCAAGAAAACACTTCGTTTTCTTAATTGGGCGATTTGAATTCCTTAAAGGGGTTTTTAAGGTATGTTGATTTTAATCTTGTTTTAAGAAAATTTAAAGCTTGTATGTGTGTTGGTGTGTATTAAATTGAAAGAAAACCATGAAAGATTGCTTGTTATTTTGAATTGTGAGATTTGGAGGTAGGGTCGAAATTGGGAGTATATATGTAAATGGTGTTATATTGTATTGAAACTATAGAATTGTGTTTAGATGGCATTAAAATGATTCTTGTGAGGTGAAAGAGGTATGAGAATTATTTATATGTGTAAATGAAGAATTGGTCGAATTAGAGTCCATGTAAGTAAGTAAATGTTACGTTTTAACATTGGGAGTTTATGTTAGACGTTTGGGAGATGTAATATAGTTCTTGGAGTATATAGGAGTGCTTGATTATGATTAACATATATATAAGTTACATGCTGCCCTGTTTTGCATTTGTGGTAAGAAATGAAGTTCATTAGTGAATCTAGTAAGGTTATAGCCTTGGAAGGGCTTATTGTGGATTGTTGGGTTGTTGTTGTTGATGATGAATTGGAACCGAGATGGATTCTCGGAGTGGTCTAGTTTAAGGGGAAGTGCTGGCAAATTTTTTAAAAAATTTTGGGGTTTAAGGCCGAAAAGGATCTTAACTAATTATGAACGCTATTGCGATATGTTGTAGATGTTGGACATCCAGAAGCATAAATTGAATTGGCTTGGCGTTAGGATTAATTTGGCGAAGGAATTGAGGTATGTAAAGCATTTTGTTTCATGGCATGATTTAGTTAAACATAGCTAACATCATAAGTTTGAAAGAATATGTGATTCCAATAACTGTAAAGTGTCCCCAGAGGTGTAGCTTAGTAGTTGTAAGTCCATTATCTGCACCTTATTTATCTAGTTACAGCTAATTGTTATTACAATTAAAGTTCCAGCTTAATGGTTGTAGTTTCTCTCCAACTACCTCCCAAATTCTACATGGACGTTTGTTTAATATAAAATTATTCATACTTTTTTTTGTCAACTTAATTCATGTTAGCATTAAAAATGGCGATTGCATCTGCACTATCCATAACTACACGATCAAAACCAGCTTGTTAAGGGACTTCAAGTTGAATAGTAGGGGTGACATTATTCCTTTGCTATAGAGGATGAGGAACTTGTAATCTATTTCATTTTGATAGGTTAATCTAATTATTATTATTTTGATTAAGTTCTTTAATCTCAATATTATTCAATTTAATTCCCAATGACAGGTAAGTGGACCTTGTCCTGCTTGATCGTTGCAATATTTTCTTTCTGAATAAAAAGAAAGATACTAATTGATTTGGAGTGAACCTCGGGAACTTTTCTTGCAAAATGTGCCATAAGGCTATTTCTTTAGTAGCTCGGGTATAGATAATGTTCAGAACACAGTTATATGAAGCGAGGCTGAAGTTTCTTGCAAAATGTGCCATAAGGCTATTTCTTTAGTAGCTCGGGTATAGATAATGTTCAGAACACAGTTATATGAATTGAGGCTAAGGTTTCAATAATCTGATTCAGTACTATGGTGTCTTGAGTGGTATCCATGTGTGAGATAAACTAAACATAGTAAGAGTATAGAGTAAACAATCTAAGCTATTTAATTTGTACTTGGGATAGTGGTATCCTGTCATATGTTTCAAATCTTTAAATCTAAAGTATGGATCTTGATTTAAGATTAATGGATCTTATCAGCCTCATGCTTATAGATAATATATCAGAAGGTTTTTGTAGTATATGTGTTATTTGATATATAGGTTTCTGATAACTATTTGTGCTTTAGATTTGAAGAACTAGAAGTCATGGTTTGTTTGCCTTGTTGTCCAGGGAATCTGTAGGAAAATGAGGAGTGTGAAGTGAATAGTAGTATTGAGTTGTCTGCACTGTTGGGTTTAAATGCCATGTCCAAATTCATATGATATGTCTTCGGAGTTTGTAAATTGTAAGAATATGTATAACTTGCTAAGTTTTAAAAGAATTTATTCTCTAATAGTTTTAAAAGTATAAATTCCCTGTACCCTTTGATAGATTGTAAGAATATGTATAACTTGCTAAGTTTTAAAAGAATTTATTCTCTAATAGTTTTAAAAGTATAAATTCCCCGTACCCTTTGATAGAAAACTCGAATTGCCTTGGAATCAGTTTGAAATGTCCCACAGAAGTGTGTATGGTTTAAACTGGGTATAATAATTATTGTTTCGATCTCAAATATGACTTTGTCCTTGCATATGAATATTTGGCTTATGTTTGGAATTTATGGTAATGATTTTTTATTGCCTATGATTCTTACGACTCTACTTGTGCCTATTATGATATCATTCACCGATTTCCAGGCCGGTTATTGTCGTGCTTATTAAGACTTGTGAGTGCAGCAGTCTTCCCTAGCTCACTTATCCTATGTTAGCATTACGGCTTATGAGTGCAGTGGTCTTCCCTGGCTCACATGAGTGCAGAGGTCTTCCTTTGCTCACTTATCGGTATTATACCATTTCTGTATTATGACTTATGAGTGCAGCAGTCTTTCCTGGCTCACTTATTCCATGTTGGTAATATGACTCGTGAGTGCAGCGGTCTTCCCTAGCTCACTTATCCTGTGTTGGATTACGTGATGGTGAATTTGGAAATTTGAAACCTTCTATGTGATGCGTGTTGCATATGTTGAAAATAAACATGTTAGATATTCTTGGGTATGCACTTAATCCCTGTACTTTTGTTCAGTTATCCCTCAGTTCTTATTTCGTGCATTCTGGAAGGTAAGTACTTTGATGCATTTTGGGTGTGCATTTTACTATTGTACTTTTGTTTTGTTAGTTGTCCGGATATATGTATATATATATATATATATATATATATATATATATATATATATAATATATATATATATGTATATATATATATATATATACTTTGTACTTTTTGCTTTACATATTTGGTACATATTACGTACTGACCCCCTCTCTTCAGGGGCTGTGTTTCATGCCCGCAGGTGCAGCTATTCAAGTGAGAGACCCTCCAGCTTAGGATCCCTGGCTGCAAAGTGAAGTGCTCCTTCTGCTTCGAAGCAAACACTTGGTATATATTCACTTACTTCCCTATTTTTTATTTGTGTACATTTGAGGGTACGACGGGGCCCTGTCCCGTCTTCTGATTCTGTTGGTATAGTTAGAGGTCTGTGGACACCTGTGAGTATGGGATATGGCAGACTGTATGACTAGGTATGTATATTGTGTTTGTTGGGCGGTTTAACCGCAGCGGTGACCTTGTTGGCCCGCCTGTACATATATATATATATTGTGTGCTGGAACTTTTCTGTATTACAGGGTTGGTTAGTTAATAAAACAAAGGAAACTCTGCCGAATTTTCTGTAAACAATATATTTGTTGGAAGTATAATCTGGTTTGTGGTTGAGTCTGGTATGGTAATTGTGTCCGGGTGCCCCAATCGGGCACTAGTCTCGGCCCACGGGGTTGGGTCGTGATAGAAAAACTATAAAAGTAACAAGTTAACTCATGAAATGTCTGTATAAACTGAGTGTAAAAGTTCATAAGAAGTTAACTGAATAAACTGGGACTAGAATACTGACACATAGTCTATGGAACATCTACTAAATCTATCTGAAAGGACTACTGGGATAGGCCCTAAGTAGCCAGAACTAAATATAAATGTTGAAATGAAACATAATAACTCAAGAGCCTCTAACTAAGAAGAGGCCTTACCACAAGATTAGAAGTTGTCACATTCTCAACGAAGCGACTGCTGAGGAACTCTGTCACCTGCGTCTGCATCATAAAATGATGCATGTCCTCATGACGTCAGTATGTGGTATGTACGGTATGTAAGATGGCCAAAATAGTAACTCAAAGTATCATAATATTTCTCAAAAGACGTAACATAACTCATAATAAAGTAACAATAATAATAAATACTTTGTATGCTGAAAATACATGCTGAAAATTTGTAAATAAACATATCTTTTAAATTGGGGAGTTTCTCTAATGGACAACCACCACTGTGAGCTTCGTGGTGATACAGTGTCTTGCCTATGCTGCCAGAGTCGTCCCATACTTTGCCGAGGTAGGGGACGCAGAACTAGGGGAGTGGATCCATCCTAAACTGGGCTATCTCAGTGGCTAATAAGGAATATACCTTGGTACAATTTTATCCTGCAATGGCTACATAGTTTATGAGTTCAAGTAATTAATTCTACTCTCACTCATATCGGTGCTCAATACTACTCCCAAAACACTTTTATATATCTCATATTTAAAGATTTTGAATTCTTGAAATCTGGTTTCTCGAGGACTTAGCCCAACTTACTACTTAGCTTTCTCATCTGAATTCTTTAACTTAACAGAAAACTAATATCAACTCAAGTGATTCAAAACATGCTAGGTTACTTAGCAAATAGGCAAGAACCAAATTTTTAAAATGTACTTCTTGAACTTAGCTTAAATGGTACTCATACTAGCCTTTCTTTTCTTGAAATAGTAACAAGATTTTCAAGAAACCTCAACAACAGTGAATCTTGTTCATATTTGGGCATAAAGCTTTGATAGCAATTCTTTTAAACGAATGATAAGGAAATCAAGAATGACAATATTCATAAGAATCTATGCGTACAATGGAAATTACCCTGCTTCACAGAAATTACATAGATTTAATCTCAATAAGATTTAATCTCAATAAGAACTTGAAAGTTCTTAGTTGAAAACTAACCTATATTTTCTAAGATATTCTCAAAAATAATAGTCTTAGGGTAGCCTTACATACCTGGGAATGAATTCTTGAAGAATTGGAAAGAATTCCTAAGCCCTACTATCGTTCTTGAATTTCTTGCGCGTGAGTTCTTGAGAGGGTTTCTTTATTTGAATGAATGAAGGTGTGAAAATGAATTTTTGGACTTAAATTTGACTTAAAACCAACTAGTTTAGGATTAGAGGGTATGGGAAAGGTCAAAACTACCCTTCCCAATTAAAAGAAGAAAAACAATGACAATTTGCATTAGTGCGCGATGCACACTAGTGTAAAATAGCCATTTTCACAAATTTCAGTTTTTCATCTAATTTCAAATAAAACCAAATTGTGATTCAAAATTCCTACCAAGTCGTGGAAGGGGTATGGAAGCTTCACTATTTTGAAAATTTTTCGAAAAAATAATTTGACTCGGTCACGTACAAATCGAGTCGAAACTATTTTCCGGCTCAATTTTTTGCACTGATCACAAATTCGATCTTGGATTTACAAATGGAGCATGGGAAGACGCATTACACGCAAGGTCAATCATCACCTAATGTTCTTCACCTATAAGATATAAAAACCTAAAGAAGAAAACATCATTTACAAAGCTTTACTTACTTACTTGCCTCTTCTTCTCCGCTGCAATCAATAGTACTTTATCATCTCTATTTTCTCGTACAACCAATTCTCAATGATAGTTTTGTTTTTGTGTTTACTAGTTTTTTAGGGTTTTGATAAAGGCGCCGGGAGAAATACCATCAAAAAATCTATGGTATAATAATTTATCCCCTGATATCCCAGAATTATGGGCCACTTGAAAGTGTGACTGCATACTCCTCTATCGGATTCGACTTTATCCATTTCAGGAACGTAAATAATTCTAAAGTGTCTAAATTTGTACTTTCCATTTTTCAAGAGGAATTACCTAAAAGAAGAATTCTTCAAGCGCAAATATAGACTCCTTAGAATCATTTATGTTTCTGAAATGGATATAGCCAAATCCTATAGAGTAGTATAAGGTCACACTATCAAATGGCCTATAGTTCTAGAATATCAAGGGCTAAATTACCGAACCATAGATTGTTTGATGGAATTTCACCCTGCGCCATTATAATAACCCTAAAAACTAGTCAATACAAAAACAAAACTATAATTGAGATTTGATTAAATGAGGAAATAGATACGATAAACTATTGATTGCAGCTAAAAAGAAGAGGCATTTAGGTAAGTAAAGCTTTGTAAATGGTATTCTCATTTTTAGGTTTTCATATCTTATAGGTGAGGAACATTAGGCGTCGATTGAAAATAAAGGATTTTTCAAATCCAAAGATATAGGTGGTTGTTGAATTCCGAAGACACAATATCGTGACAACTCATAAAAAATAATTAAATAAATGAATTTAAAGAATAATTTTAGAAAAGAATAATTTATTTTTGGAGTCACCACCTAGTTTTAAAGATAATAAGGGAAATCAATTAAGTATTTACAAAAATAATCTTCTAAACCAATTAGACTCCGGGTAAACAAACAAATAAAAAACAACTCTATGCACATGTAGAAACACTTACTAAAAGGGTTAGTCATGAATAAATACTAATAACTAAAAATAAAATTCGTCTTATATACATGGAAGGCCTTGGAAATTGAAGGTAATTTCATTGGCCAAGTTTAACAAAAAAATGTATACTTAAACTAAAATTTCTGAACTTTAAAAATATAACAAACATCAATCTAAACTAAAAAAAATCGTCTTTTTAAATGGAGAAACCTCAAAATTTGACGAATAGATTTTTCATTGGCCAATTTTGATAAATAATCATAAAACTTAATACAAAAATAGAAGAATATATAATGCCATATGATAATCATAATAAAATGATAACAATAATTGAACAACATAAGAATGTGCTAAACCAATTTTACAACAAAATATTTGCAAAACAAGCTTACAAGAATAGTGTGAATAATTGTTAGAAAAATTAACCTAAACCAAAAGTATTTGCAAAATATCAGCAACATACTAAAAAGCTTAAAAGAAAATATGCTAACGTCGGAGCTTGTCGTTCTTCCTCAAAGATTGTAGAATCTTGAAGCTCTATTTCATCGGAGCTGCTATTGGTATAGTGATGGTGGATCTGTTGTAGCTCGGAACTCGAAGCTCACGATGTTGTGGTAGTTTTTGGTTGGGGTTTTAGACACTAATCTGATTTGTTGGGTTTTTAGTAGGTTTGGGTGTTATTTGTTGGGTTTTTGGGGTTGTTGTTTCTGGCGAGGGGCGAGGAAGAAAGGGGGTTTTGCGGTGGGATTTGGACACTGGTGATTGGAAAGGGATAGCGGTGAGTGGGTTTTGAGTAGGGGTTTTTGATGGATAAAGGGTTGTGATTGAGGTCATTTTCCGGTTGGATTTTGGCGGTGTTCTAGTTATGCAAGGATAGTGGGTTTGGTGTGTTTTGGTTGAGCTACTAAAGGGTTGTGATTGAGGTCATTTTCCGGTTGGATTTTGGCGGTGTTCTAGTTATGCAAGGATAGTGGTTTTGGTGTGTTTTGGTTGAGCTACTGATGGGGTTTGGTGGTTGTGGTGGGGGAACAACATAGGGGGTTTTGGTTGGTGTTGTCACTGTGGGGGTAGTGAACGGGAAAGTAGAGGGGTTTTGGTGGCTGAAAATGGTGATTTTTCCAGCGAGGTTTCACCAGAGATGGAGAAGGTGGCTTTGGAGAATAGAAGGAGATTAGGGTTGTTTTTTTCAAAATTGGAAATGTCTACTCTAACTAATTATTGTAATAATGTAAAAGTTATGTACATACTACAAGACCTAATGGGCTAAAAATATGGCCCAAATTGTGGGCCAACTTGCGTATAATTTTATCTATGTAAAAATTAAATTATTAGATTGCATTAAAATTTAAAATTAAATTAATTAAAATTTTAATATTTAAAAAATAAAAGTAATTATCAAAAAATATTAATCTAAAATTTTCAAAAAATAACAACACAAAAAGTATGATTGTTTTAAAATGTTGGGCTAAAATTGCATGTCAACAATGGTAACATCTACTTTTGTTATATCGTGAAGTGAATAAATTTAATCCTCTTGTTTATTTCTTTTCCACTACTTTTTAGACACATGTGTTGCACTTGTAACCTATATTTATTTTGTGTTGACTCACTAGTTTCAAATATATGAGAACAATAATTATTTTTGATACGTTGCATTCGATTCAAAGAGTTATGCTTGTCTATTATTCAATCATTCAATAACAAGTAAAATGAAAAAATGTGATTCTTTTATTTTTATTTTATTTCATCTATATCTATTTATATTTCTACGCATCTACTTATTTTATTACAAATATCATTGAAAAGTTTTATTTATTTATTTATTTTTGTTTAGAGAAAGAAAGGCAAGGACTGTAGCTAGGTGGAAAGGAATCAAAAGATGGAACCAAACAACGAAGAAATAAAAAAAATAAAAACACAAACCAGCATTGAAAACTTGATCTTGAGAGGAATTCCATGAAAGAAGAATCCTTCAAATGCAAATTTAGATACCATAGAATCATTTATGTTTTGAAAATGAATAAAGTTGAATATGATATGTTACGACTCAACCCGTTAGTGATATTGTCTGCTTTGGGCAAAGGCCCGCACGACTTTAAAATGTGTCACTAGTGGGTAATGTCAGTTTACTATACCCAACATCTCTCCTATGTTTTGTCGATGTGGGACTTTTTATCTTAAGATGGGTTGTTACACGATAGATAAGTATGGAGACACTCTATCAAGTGGCCCATAGTTCTGGAACATCAGGGGCTAAATTAGCATACAATAGATTGTTTGATGGCATTTCACCATGCGTCATTATGAAAACCATAAAAAACTAGTCAATAGAAAAATAAAATATTTGGTTAAATAAGGAAACAGAGATGATAAACTATTGATTGCAGCGGAGAAGAAGAGGCAATTAAGTAAGTATATCATTGAAAATAATGTTTTCTTCTTTAGGTTTCTATATGTTATAGGTGAAGAACATTAAGCGATGATTGAAACAAAAGGACTTTTTGCATCAAAACTATAAGTGGTCACATCTACTTTAATTACGAAGTAAACAAATTTAATAACCCTCTCGTTTACTTTCTTTTTTACTAGTTTTAGACACATGTGTTGTACATGTACCTCATATTAATTTGTGCTGACTCACTAGTTTCAGATATATGAGAATAATAATTATTTTTGATACGTTGATTTTTCATTTGTTTGTTGCATTCGATCAAAAGTAGTATATTTCTCCTTACGTCATTATCAAAACCCTAAAAAATACTTCAACACAAAACTATCGTTGAGATTTGGTTAAATGAGGCAGAGACGATAAACTATTGATTTCAGTGAAGAATTAGGAGAGGTAATTATGTAAGTAAAGTTATATCAATGACGTTTTCTTCTTTAAGTTTTCATATCTTATAGGCGAAGACCGTCAGGCTTGGGTTGAAAAGAAAGGATTTTTCAAATCCAAAGTTAACACATCTACTTTAGTTATATCACGAAGTGAACAAATTTAACCCTTTTGTTTATTTTTTCTACTAGTTTCTAGACACATGTGTTGCATATGTACCCCATATTAATTTGTGCTGACTCACTAGTTTCATATTTATTAGAACAATAACTATTTTTGATATGTTGCTTTTCTATTTGTTCGTGCATTCGACCCAAAGCAGTATATTTCTCGGGCTGTTATTCAATCATTTAATAATAAGTAAAATAGAAAAATATGAATCTTTTCTATCTGTTATATTTTATCTATATCTATTTTTATTTCTACCAATCTACATATTTTATCGCAAATATCATTAAAATATTTTTATTATTATTTTGTTTTTTGAATAAGAGGATGGCAGGGACTTTCTCTAGGTGAATAGGAATAACAAGATGGAATCAAACAACGAAGAAACAAAAAAATAAAAACACAAACCGGCATTGAAAACTTAATCTTGAGAGGAATTCCGTGAAAGAGGGACCTTGAAACGCAAATTTAGACACCTTAGAATCATTTATGTTTCTGAAATGGATAAAGCCAAATCCAATAGAGGAGTATGCGGTCACACGATCATATTGGCCCATTTTTTTAACATCAGGGGCTAAATTACCTAACTATAGATTGTTTGATGGTATTTCTCCCGACGCCATTATTAAAACCCTAAAAGACTAGTCAATACAAAAATAATAAAACTATTGTTGAGATTTTGTTAAATAAGGAAATAGACACTATAAACTATTAATTGCATGCAGTGGAGAATAACAGGTAATTAAGTAAAGCTTTATAACTGATGTTTACTTCTTTAGGTTTTCATATCTTATAGGCGAAGAACATTACGCGTCAGTTGAAAATAAAGGACTTTTCGAATCTAAAGTTATAATTGGTCACATCTACTTTAGTTATATCGCAAAGTGAACAAATTTAATCCTCTTGTTTATTTTCTTTTCTACTAGTTTCTAGACACATGCGTTGCACGTGAAACCCATATTAACTTATGCTGACTCACTAGTTTCAGATTTATGAGAACAATAATTATTTTTGATACGTTGTTTTTCAATTTATTTATCATATTCGATCCAAAGTGGTATATTTAATTGTCTGTTATTCAATCATTTAATAACAAGTAAAATGAAAAAATATGAATCTTTTCTTTCTATCTTATTTCACCAATATCTATTTTTATTTCTATGCATCTACTTATTTTATTGCAAATGTCTTTGAAATGGTTTCTTATTGTTTATTATTTTGAATGAGAGAAAGGTTAGGACTTTCTCTTGTGAATAAGAATCACAAGATAATATCAAACAACGAAGAAACAAAAAATTGAAAACACAAACTGGCATCGAATTAAACTTGATCTTGAGAGGAATTCAATGAAAGAAGAATCCTTGAAGCGCAAATCTAAACTCCTTAGAATCATTTATATTTCTGAAATGGATAAAGTCGAATCCAATAGAATGGTATGTGGTCACACTATCAACTAGCCCATAGTTCTGGAATATCAGGGGCTAAATTACACATTCGTACATTGTATGATGGTATTTCTCCTCGTGCCATTATCAAAACCCTAAAAAACCAGTCAACACAAAAATAAAACTATCATTGAGATTTTGGTAAATGAAGAAATAGAGACGATAAACTATTGATTGCAGCGGAGAACAAGAGGCAATTAAGTAAGTAAAGCTTTGTAAAGATGTTTTCTTTCTTTAGGTTTTCATATACCATAGGTGTAATCACCTTGCTGGTATTTTTTAGCTTATCTATAAAAATTACTGCCTCCGTCCCATTTTATATGGCACCCTTTGACTTAGGACAATGTTTAAAAAAAAACTTTTAAAACTTGTGTCTAAAATCCTTATTAAATTTTTGTGTGACAGAGAATCACTTCATTAAGGGTAAAAAGGAAATTTTAAAGGTAAATTGTTTCCAATTAAAGTAAGGTGACATTGTTTTTTTGGGACGGACCAAAAAAGAAAGGGTGCCACATAAAATGGGATAGAGGGAGTACCATTTTGCCCTTTTGTAAGCTTCTTTGGACCTTTTTTGAACTATCTGTGGTGTTGGAACTGAAATCTTGTCTTTTAAAAGTGAAAAATATTATTTTTGACATTTTTAGAAGCTTAAGTTATTGAAAAGTGAGTTTTTATACCATTATGGGTTTCAAATATCGAAACGGATGTTCATCGACTCCATTAGTTCCAAAATGCAAAATTTAGTCTCGGAGAACTGACAGAACTGAATTTGAAGTTAAAATGAAGGTTTTGGACCCAAAGTTGCATTTTTAGTAGATTTTGGAGCCTAAGTTTGATTTTGGTCAACATTTGGAGTTCGAAAGCTTTAATCAAAATTTTGACAGTTCTAGTGGTTTCAAATGGTGAAACTAATGCTAGAAATGGTCTCGTTGTAATTTTTGGAGCTTTTGAGGGCATTTTTCATATCATGAGTTTTAACTAGTTTTAATGAGCTTTATCGAGAATCGGGTCAGGGAGGCCTCGAAATTGAATTTTGATAGTTTTATTGAGTTCAGATCATTATTATTGGTAGGGATATATGTCTGAGTTATGCATATTAGGTTTTGAATATGTAATGACCCTCTAGGTCAATTTTGTATTTTTGTAATATTTTTGTTGTTTTGAGCTTCTGTACAGAAACCTCAGACCTTTTATGACTTGTTGGGGCTATTGGAATGGTTATAAGATGTTTTGGTTGTGCATTGTAAGAGTTTGCAAGTTAGCGAGAAGTTAAAGTTGCAAAAATGAGATTTCTAACAAAACCCTATCAAAACCCTAACAATCAGCCTCAAAATGGGATTATGATGGTTCCATGAGTTCCAGAACTGTCAATTTAGGCTAAGAAGGTGGTTGATTTGAGAATGGAGGATCCCGGTATGATTTTGAGACAAAAGTTGCAAAATGAGTTCAACCAGAAGCTAAAAAGTGCATTTCTGTGAAAACCCAGCTAAACACGCTTGAAGTGGAAATCTGATGGCACAATTAGCTCTGAACGTTGAGAACAGTCTGAAATGACCCTTCATCAACTGACGGGGGCATCCAGTTGCGTCTTGACCCCCTCACCTCTTTTAACTATAATTTGGTGGAAAGAAGTTAGACCCTCATTTTTCTGTATGATACTCCGTTGGAAATTTTGACTGCACTGTTGGATCCAAAATATAGAAACCTGTGTCGTTGCACTATTTATTTGCGTAAAATGGACACTGGGCGCCCCTGGAATGCCTCGAGAATATTTTTAAGTTGGTCGGTGCAGTAACAAAAGAATAACTTTCTACATTCGTAGAGGGTTAGGCTCGTTCGTAAAAGGACACATGCCAAATCTCCTCATTCACAGAGCCTCAGGCACATTCATGAAGGCCTAGCTATGCTAAGGCACTGCGTTCACGGAGGCCATGAGGGTGGCCTATATATAGGCCTTCCCATTTGCGAATCAACCTCAATTTTGAACTTCTCCAAGTCATAAATTGACTTATACAAGTCCATTCTTTATGACTAAAAGGTCCACATAGCTTCATGTTTTGCAAGGGATGCCATGATGAAGTCGGATTCAGGATTTGCCACGTATTTTGAGGTAAAATCACTATTTTAGTTGATTACATTCCCAGATTTGTGACAACTTTGTGCTTTGATATCTTGATCGATTCTTGATGGAATTAAGTGAAACTTGAGTCTAAATTATTCTACGTTCCGAGAGGAATATTGTGGTATGTTGGGTTTCTGCTGAATTTAATCAATTTTCATAAATTTTGACCGAGAATGTTTTGAAAAGAATTTTTTCTAGATAAAGTTTTAACTTCATTTTTTGGGCCATTTCTCGATCTTTTGAGA
>DF366613.1:8901-22186 GCA_000787875.1 Solanum virginianum
ATAGTTCGATCTGCCATGAGCAACCTTGTTCTTATCGGGGTAGGAGTGACAAGGCCAAGCTTTATGAATACGACAAGATACATTAGATTGATGCTAGCTCCTAAGTCATATAGTGCTCTTGGGAATTCAATGTCACCAATAGTGCAAGGAATGGTGAATGCGTCAGAGTCCTCACACTTTTGGACAAGGCATTTAGTCATGATTACACTACATTGTTACAGCTCTTATGAAAGCTCTTGGCTCTCAAAGTGCATTTCTTTGTTACCAAATCCTTTATATATTTGGCGTATATGGGCATTTTCTCTAAGGCCTCCAAGAGAAGAATGTTAATGGATAGTTGTTTTAACATTGACAAGAAATGCTTGAACTTTCCATCTTCTTCCTTCTTCTTAAGTCTTTGTGGGAATGGAGGAGGTCATTTTGCGATTGATTTGGCTTTTTCTTGCTCTCCCACTTCTTGGTCCTATACTCCCTTACTCCTTAGACCTTTTTCCTCACTCATCACCTTGCTATTAATGGCTCTCTCCTCAATTTCATCATCAATGATTGGCATAAGGGGGTCTACAGTGCCTTTGCCATTCCGAGTCATCATGGCCATGCAATGCCCTTCATTCTTAGGATTTTGAATTGCTTTTCTAGGTAGGGTGCCCTTCTGGCGTTGGTTCAACTATGAAGACACTTATCAAAATTGTTGTTCAAGTTGCATGATTGCCACAGAGTAAAACTCAATTTTCTGATTTATGCTTAAAATATCTATCTTCATCCCTTTCAAAGTCTCGTCGTGGTGATCCTCCTTCTTCAAGAATTTATCGAACATTTCTTCAATCTTTGAAGTACTCAACCCGAAGTCACTATGATGTGGTGTCACATAGGGCCCATTCTTATAGCCTTCTCTTTTTCCCCATTCTGCGTCTGGCACTTTTCTCTCTTATAGTATCACCACTATCATCTTTGTATGCTCCATCTAGATTAAAGTTCCAACCTTGATTCCCAGAACTTTGCCTCCAATAGTCCGAGTTGGACCCTTGGGGGTTATTTCGGAAACCCATCGCTTGGTTGCTAATATAACAGGCATCTTCATCAAAGAATTGATCATCATACACAAGAGTAGTTGGAGGTTGGTGAGCTATTGCCTTCACACTAGCTTGGTTTTGCTTCAAAACCAAATCTATGCTTGTACGGAGTTGAGCAAGTTACTCTATGATCTCTTCATTTACTTTTGCTTGCTCACTATTTGTGGTAACAACACAAGAACTCTTTGTTTTGCCATGCTCACTCTGACCCCATCTCTGTTGATCTTCACCACTTGTTCCATTCTTTTGTCTACTATCTGAAATGGTTGATCAAGAAAAACACCTCTCATGATTGTGTTAGCATAAGCTTTGCTATTATCATCAAGTTCTCTATAGAAAATCTCGATCAAAGCATCAACAATTTATTGATAGGGGATCATCCTCAAGTATTTGGTGAATCTCTCCTATATAGTGCTAAGAGAGTCTCCAGGCAGTTGCTCAAAGTTGTTAATTTGGTCCTTAAGGTTTACCTTCTTCGACCTTGGGAAATATCTTTCTAGAAACAACCTCTGCAGCTCAGCCCAACTCGTAATGGTACTCAAAGGAAGCTCAGACAACCATATAAACAACCTCTGCAGCTCAGCCCAACTCGTAATGGTACTCAAAGGAAGCTCAGACAACCATATAACTGCATTGCTTGTCAATGTAAATAGAAACACCCTTAATCCAATAGTGTTAATAGAAATATTTTGTGTCCCCATGACACTTTTGCACACAAAGACGACATTTTTGGAGATGATGGTGGGGATCCTCTGACAGTAGCCTTGTGAATAGGCCACAATTTGGAGTATCTGGAGCAATCCACTTAATACTATGAACTTAGTATCTGCCGGTAGAAGAGGCAGTATTATAGAATCGGTAAACATCTATCGCCATAGGGTCCAATCGGTACTGATTCCAGCCATAAGCATTTGCATTGAAATCTCTAAGCTGTGGCTGATTATTCCTTAGTGGTAGATTCTCCTCTCTACTTAAGTCTTCCTCATTCATATCGGTTTCCTCCTTAACCGCAACATCCTCATTCACTTGAGCCATTCTTCTGGACAGTCGATGGAACTCCAAATTAATCGGAGCTAAGGGTTCACCTTGACTTCTTATGCTAGGCATGCAACCTAGCACAACCTGCAAGTAAACTCAAACAACAAAAAGAAAAACAAAAGTAAAATATACGAGCTTCTAGAAATCAATACTAGAACTAACTAATAGTGAAATCAAATCAAAACCTAGTCGTATTCCCCGGCAATGGCGCCATAATTTTTAATGATGGTCATGCTCCAATAAGAAAGTTGTCGCTATCAGTAATTAACCTAACCGAAGTTAGGGTCAAATCTACAGGGAATAGAACGCTTGACTATAAGACTTCACTACCAATCATTTCTAGTATTTATAACTTCAATCTCTAAATGGGGGGTTTTTGTGATTCAAAAAACAAACTAAAATAAACACTAACTAAAACACAAGGAAACACTCGATTTTGGGAGCAACTTGGGAATTGTGTTCCCCATGGTTCGTCAACTAGATTACCCTAGATACATAACTATAATTGGTGAGTTGCATGCAGGATAATAACTTAGGTTCTTCCAACCCTCTTGTGAAGGTGAAGGTCGAATTTCACCATGGTGCTTGGTCGGCCACCATGGCATGCCAACTAACTGTAACCAATAGTCCTAACCAACCTCCCCTTAGTCAGGTTTGGTTGATTAGATGAGAAAATATCAATCGAATTCTATCATTTACTTCCCTTTTCCTATTTGTCACTACCTTGGTCGGGATCGTGATAGTGGGCAGGGTTTGATGTTGGCCACCACCAAACAACAATCAAAATGAAGGGAAATAAACAATACATGCAAAACCCCAATCAAAGAAATACACAAAGTCTAGGTTATTTCAAGTCAACTACTCACCACCAAACAACAATAAAAATGAAGAGAAATAGATAATACCTGCAAAACCCCAATCATAAAAATGCAAGAAAACTATGTTATTTCAAGTCAACTACCTATGGTTCCCACAACCATAAGTTGTGGGTGCATAACTACTCATGGCTAAAGCAAAACACATAAGACTGCATAGAATAGACATAGTTGAGAGTTTTACCAATAATAATAAAGGAGATAGGCACCAAAAGTTGCTAACTCCACAAGCTTGGTTGATCAACAATGAGTACAAGGCAAGATTTGCAATCCCCAAAATGAATTTTCCAAGAGAGAATAATAATCTACACTAAAAACCTAAGAAAAGCTTCAAAATGTAATTGTGAAATGTCTACTGGTCGATCCATAGGTACGAGTCATTGCTTGGGCTATGACTTGTATATTTATCTCGTAGGCTTGGTCTTCAGTTTTTGGTCTAATATTTAAGCTCTCTAATTTTTGCTACGAGTCCACCTACATGAGTTGTAGTGTATCTTACAATTCGTAGGCTGGACTTATAGGGGTGACCTTCGCTTGGCACATTTCTAATTTTTGGTCTCTGATTTTTGCTACGACACAACCTACGAATCATAGAGTGAGCTATGACTCGTAGGTGCGCTCATATGGCCTATGCTTCAGCAAAATATTCAACTTTTCTTCAAAATCATACCAACCTAAATTTTCTACAAGATTAACACAAAAACATCAAAACACTAAAAAGTCACTTTAAGAACTCACAAAATCTCTTATTTCAGGCACCAAATATGCTGTATTTTGATAACACATCATTTTCACGCAACTAGAGCATATGCAAAGTGATGGAATGAGAGGTACATGAGTTGGTGATAAGACATCATCAAGTCTTAAGGAAGTCTAAGTACTCAAGATGACTAAGTCGTGTTACGACGTTAAACAAGGTGCTTCTTGGGAGGGAACCCAAGTACTTTTCATGTTTTTGGTTTTCTTTTTGAGTTTATTTTGATTGTATGAGTTTTAAGTAGTTGTTTGATTGTGGTTTGGTTTTCTCTTTTATGATATTCAATCAGTTGTATGTTTGGATAATGGTGTATTTTGAGATCAAGATTTGCAGGTATTGAACAAGTTCAGAAAATGGCTCAAAATGGCATTGGAAGCAGCATCTACGACTAGACCCATAAGCCGTAGTACACACTATAACTTTTAGTCATGCCTCATAGTCATACCTCATAGAGGATAATAGTGATGATTTAAAATTGGCACTCCTACTACGAGCCAACTTTATGACTGTAGCCTAAGCTAGGAGTCATAAATGGGGTTCATAGTGCCCTAGGTATGTTTCTGAAATTTTTCTAAGTTTTAAGTGGTCTATGAGTCCAGAACCTACAGGTCGTAGTAAGGCCTACAACCCATAGTCGAGGTCTCGTAGACCTGACTCGGTGATTTTTAAAAGTCGGCCCGGTGGGGGAATTTAAAAGGTCAAAATTTATTTCGACCCTTAAATCCCCCATTTTAAACCCTAATCCTCTCCTAAAGTACTCCTAAATACTTTCCCCACTATTTTGATCAATTTCACAGTGTACCCACAGCGTTTTTCGGCGAGCATAAGAAAGCTAAGGTTTCGACCTCCTCTTCTTCTCATTTTGTTCATTTTATCATCATTTTCTCTTGAGGTATATTTCTTGGTTAAATTTCATATACAAACTATGGTGTCTTTTGAACTTCTTTAATGATTTTGTTTTTGAAATTAGTATCAAGAGTATTCATGGAAAAATGTATGCATATGAATGAGAACTTGGGTATTTGTTGATTAGAATTCCCTAAGATTGACCCTAATTGTGAAATTGCCCTTGTTGCTTGGTTGTGATAATCATATCTTGCCATGTATTGTTGATCACATGTTCAAACTGAGTGTGTGATGGTTTCTTAATTGATGAAGTCATGATGGTATGAATTTGTGTCTTGGGTATGTCGTTCATATTGAAAAATGGTGGTTTGAGTAATCTTGTATATGCTTGTCGATTCAATTCCCTGAACATTCATGTTTTTGTACAAGTGATCTTGTTATAAGTTCTGGGATTAACCATTTTTTGATTCTTGAATGTGTTGGGGATTTGATGTGTTTATTGTTCGTTATGGGGAAGAATTTTTAGTTTGATTCTTGGTTGGAATATCATGCTTGGGTAATGGATATGTTTTTAGGCTGAATAGGTTGATGAAATCTTACTCCGATACTATTTATATTTGTGTTTTGAATGAATTTTGTAGTTATTTAGTGAAGTTACAGGTACCTGAAGTCCCCTGCTATGACCTATAGGAGGACCTATGAACCGTAGTTGCCCCTCATAGGGGATAACAGTGACCCAAGGTTTCTTAACATTCACCATACGAGACCTACCTATCGATTATTGTGACCATTACGAATCGTAGTGGGATCTCATGCACTTGCCTTGTGATTTATTTTAGATACTGAAAATAGGTACGAGCCTAGTCTATGACTCATAGTCATGACTAATTGAGCCTCATACCAGAGTTTAATATAAATTATTGCCAGGCACCTGTGGGCTATGAGGCCATAGTACGACTTATAGTCTTTACTACGAGCCATAACTGAGCCTCGTACCTGCAACCTGTAGCTGATGCAATGTGATTTTGTTAAGTTTATTTTTCTTTTTCTTGTTGTTTCTTTTTGTCCTTTTATCTGTTTCTATTATTTGTTCCAGTAACTTGGGGCTAATTATTGGTAGGTGATGAATATTTTAGGTACAATGTCTTCACAAAATAGAAATGCAGCAATCCAGGCATTCAACAGGAGGCTGAGGGACCAAGACATAGACGAGAAGCGCTCTAAAGGCAAAACTAAAGAGCCCAATGTTCGGATCAACCCTGAGGCTTAGAGGCCTCGAACTAGAGCTGAGATTGCATGGACCATAATGGAAGTTGAGAGTACCTCCCATTCTAATAAGGGGGAAGTGTAAATTGGTCCGAGTCTGTTGAGGTGCCTCAGGATGAAGGAGCAACTTAGTCCTCAGTCGACCCATCCATTTCTACTGATGATCCTTAGCATCACTGATGGGGAGTCGTGGGTATGGAGGCTATCTACTGCTAGGGGTTGGAGCCTAAGCGCTAGGGGAAGCCCGTGAGGCCATTTTATGAGGAGACCCAATTAGTTGATTCTAGGCTAAACCATGTTCCTGAGTTGGCCGCCGAGATATATAGGCATCTGCTCAAGTGCCTGACAGAGAAGCTGGGCAAGTACGCCCCGCTTCTAGTTTGAGAGTTCTATGGAACATATGCAACCACCATTTTGAGAGATCTTCCAAGAGGTAGAAAGCTATTGATCGACCTCGGTTGAGAGAGGTCCTAGTCCGAGGCAAGTGGGTGAACATTTCAGAGAAGACCTATAGTAGAGTATCGTTCGGGCCTACTTACAGAGCACCCCTGTGCACAGCCGAATATAGATAGATTGATAAGATAAGATGGGCTGTGATTGGGAAAAATATGGACTTGAAGACCAAGCTCCTGAGATGGGTGGCCAATCAGATATCAGACAATGACCCTGATCCTTCATGGGTCACCACACATATTGTGCCTATCGTGAAGTCTCATCTCTCCTTCCTTGTAAAATTTTGGTGGTCCATCATCTGATCTCGCATCCGACCTACATACACTAATAATGTTATCACTTTGCAGTGAGCAGTCCTACTAGCCAGTATCTTAGTTGGCTACGACATTGATTAGGCCCGTGTGATGGTTAAACAGATGCACGAGTCTGCACTTCAGAGGATTACATCTATGCCCTTTCCTATTCTAATCCATAAGTTATGCATAGAAGTTGGGGTACGCATTTCTCTCTATCTTGATCCACATATTGAGGCCCTTCATACCATGGATCCCAACTTGATCAAGGCTGATGAGAATCTGGTGGCCCTCCAGCAAGCAGCACCTCCTCCCATTCCTGAGCTATTTCTTCCTAAGCCAGCTACAGAGGGTTTAACTCCAACTGCCACTACTTTTACTCTAGCTGTATCAGAGCAGGCCACAGCAGCTAACACTGAGATGGGTCCCTCCACAGCCACACCTGCACCACCTGTACCAGAGCCTTCTATATCTCAGGTTCCTTCTGCAGACTTTCTTATTATGTCTGTTACTATATTTCAGGCCATGGTTCACGGGTTATCCAAGACAGAGGCCTAGTTAGCCAGGTTGATGGAGTAGATCAAGTCGTGGGTTTGCCAGACAGTCCAGGCTTCAGAGGAGATGTCCAAGGCATTCACTCTTTCAGTTATGGATGGGAGGATTGCTACAGTGGATGCCCAAGTCAATGCTTTTGAGGCCAGAGTTCAGAAGTGGCTTGATGGGGCCCAGCCTGCAGATATGTCTACCTTCTAGCAGGAGTTGGCCAAGTTCAAGGTTGACTTGGTTGCTTCACTAGCAGCCCTGATCACAGCTCCGGACTAGGCACCTATAGGTGAAGACCTGATTGATCTATTTGATGCTGAGGATTGATTACATACTCCCAGGAAGAGCTCGATAGAGAAGACTGATGCAGAGGTAGCTCACAAGTGGCAACAAACTTCTGAGGAGTAGGAGGAGCTGGAGGAGGCTATCACTGAGCTGGTCGTGTGAGAGTCGATAGAGGTAGAGGAGCAGAAGAAGGCTTTGAAGCTTGAGAGATTGCATGGAGCTAGTACGTCTAGCTTAGTTGTAGCCCACACTACTCCGGAGGAGGGAGCCACCCATGACCAGACTGATGCCGGTGCCTGAGCACCATATTGATGTTTGATATTTTTGACCCCCGTTCTTACTACTGTTTTTGGATACTTTGTTCTTATTACTGTTTGAATGATTTGTTTTTATTGTTTTTGTTATATACTTTGAGGAAAAAGCACTTTTGTTTAGGTGGGGTATGGGTAGTTATGGATTAAGGTGAAGTCTGAGTAGCCTTTAATCTATAACTATCTTAGTTTTGATATCTAAGAGTTTTCTTATCGTGTTTCTTTTTCCTTGTGGACGATTTTATTTTATGTTGAACTAGCATGTTTAGGTGTTTTAGATAATTTATGGATATATGGTGATTAAGACTTTTGGCATGTATATGGTTTTTAATGGTTTCATTAAATGTGTTGAAAATTTGGTACCCATAAATTTTTTGTGATTGTTGGTTATTCTTGTGATCTTGCATATGTGATTGATTTGGCAATGATTGTTCTGATTAAGTGAAGGGAAGTTGATGCTAGAAGCATGATCTGTGGGTCTATGTTGGTTATGTATGCAATGTCATGTGTGTGTGAGCTAATTTTATCATATTCATGCATTGTGTACTGATTCAGAACATGCGTTGTATGATCGGTGAGTCTATGTTGGCTATGTATGCAATGCCATGTGTGTGTGAGATAATTTTGTATGTTCATGCATTGTGTACTAATTCAGAACTTTCCTTATTACTTTAAGTTGGACTGGAGATTATGTTGATTAGGAAAGGATCTTAGGCCATTGTTCTTTAAACTAGTCCACTTTTGCCTAAATGACCCACCGAATGAAAAATTTTATCCCTTGTTCCAAATGTTTGAACCTTACATGCATTTTTTCTTTCTTGATACCTAACTAGCCTAACCTTGTCTAATGAAATACCTTGATATTAGCCCTGGTCAATCCTTGAACATTGTGAACCTTGATTAAGGCAAAAAGCCTAAGTTGAGGGTGGCTACCAAAAGTGGCCCTGGTTTAGGGAATGGATATTGTGTACTTCACCTCAGGCTAAAAGTCTAAGTTGAGAGTGACTGATGTTGTGGTATAGTAGCAAAAATGAGGTGAGCAGTTGGAAATGAAAAAAAATGTGAATTCATGTATCGGGTGAGAGAAAAAGAAGAAAAGATGCCTTAGAATGAGAAGAATAGCAAAATGAGTTCAAAAATAAGGCACAAGCTTAGAAATGAAAAGAAAGTACCCTGAAAAGCTTGAAAATAAAGAATAGGGGAGAACAAAGTGGAAATGGTTAAGTTGTTGAGGTGAAAGTGTTGAAAAGCATGGTTCAAGGTTTGCCTTTAGTCACTAATTGCCCAAAATGCCATACCAAAGTCCCATGAGCTTATATTACAAGCCTATGAAGTCCTAAAGTGATTCTGATCCAACTAGTTAATAGTCTGGGTTGTGAGTATATGGGCAAGCCTATAGTATTGGTCATTATGTATGAATCCCATTTGTGAGAGTGAGTATGCTTTCACAGTCCCTCAATCTACTTTGATTGCTTATTGAGTGAAAGAGGGGGACTTCTTAGCTGTGAGGGCATTTGCATTACATGGTTAGCATATGACTTGTTCAGTGATTGTGGATTATTGATACTCCTTAACTTGTCATAGTTGGATTGTCAAATGCATCAATGTGCCTTGGTTTGCTTGGTATTTACATGACCATGTTTTGAAAGTGCTACTTTGGGTACCTGAGTTGAAATTGAGTAAAGTACATGCCGGGAGGATGGATGCTATGTATTGTTCATTATCCATCTAGATTGAGTCATCGCTTGAGGACAAGCAACAATTCTAAGTTGAGGGTGTTGATGTGCTCTTCAAACACAACACATTTGGTGCCTAAAACAAGGAATTTTGTGTGTTCTCAACACAACTTTTTATGATTTTTATGTGTTTTGTGTTTGTTTTTGCAGAAAATACAGGTTGACTTAATCTTGGAGAAAAGTAGCAGATTTTCTTTAATTTAAGGACCTACGAGACCCACTACAAGTCATCGCCCAAGCTACGAGTTGTAGGGGATGACTGTAGTGATTAACAGCTTCCAAAATCAAAATCTGAGAAATTGATGTTCAGGCATACGAGCCTAGAGTATGGGTCATAGTACTCACTATGACTAATAGAAAAGGACCTCATAGTGATTAACAATGTTGATTTAATTTGGACCAAGAAATACAAGGTTAGACTATGAGAAGACACTACGAGTCATAGACCAGACAACAACTCTAGTGTGGATTGTAGCAGTCAAGTCCAAAATGCTAAGTGTTGACTACGAAAGCCTAACTATGACTCATAGGTTGCCCGACTACAACTCATAGGTCATCCGACTACGATTCGTAGCTCTCCCGACTACGACTCGTAGTTCACCTTATGAGATACCAACGAGCCTTAACTACTGCCGACCAGATTCTTTAATTTATTTTAAGGACCTTTTTGTAAATAATATAAATAGTATAGTTAGGGTTTTTAGAGGAACATCAGATTGTGTAGAGACAATAGAATATTATCTAGAGAAAATATTTTAGGGTTTTAAAGTAGACAACTAGGGTTTCACTTTGAAAACCCAATTTGGGGATTGAAATCACTTGTAACTCAACTTCATTATTCAAGCTTGTGAATTCAAAATCAAGGTGGTTTGTTGTTCTTCATTGTGCTTGGGTAATTTCTTAGCTATGTCTATTTTATTAATTATTTGTGTTTTGGCCCAAGCTGTGAGTATCTAAACCCCCACAACTTGGGGTATTGGGAACCATGAGTAGCTAGCTTGAAATAACCCAGATTATTTCCATTTTTTTAGTTAGGTATTTACATGTATTGTCCATTTTTCTTCAGATTGTTTGTTGTTTGATGGTGGCCAACATCAAACCCCGCCTAGTGTTATAATCCTGACCAAGGTAATGTTGAATAGAAAAAGGAAATAGATGACAGGATTTGATTGATGTGTTCTCATGTAAGCAAACAAACCCGACCAAGGAGAGGTTGACTGGGACAATAGGTAATAGTTAGTTGGCACACCATGGTAGCCGACCAAGCGCTATGGTGAAATTTGACCTTCACCTTTACAAGAGGGCTGTAAGAACCTTAGTTACCATCCTTCATGCGAATCTCCAATTTATGGTGAAATTTGACCTTCACCTTTACCAAAAAGCTGGTAGAACCTAAGTTACCATCCTGCACGCAATGTCCTAATTGAAGTTATGTTGTCTGGGGTATTTGAGTTAGTGAATCATGGGAAACACAATTCCTAAGTTGCTCCTCAAATTGATTATCTCTTCATGATTATTAGTAGAATTTTTATAGCTATTTCACTCCAATTTGTAGAAACTGCCCCTTTCTTTAAAGAGTATAGTTGATTGATGCTTCAAATTATTGTTGGTGAATCAATGTGGTCAACCCCATATTCCCTGTGGATTTGACCCTAGCCTTTGGTTAGGTTTATACTTGATAGCGATCACTTTATTGTTGGAGCATGAATATTAATATGTCATGATACAATAAAGTAATTCCATAGACTTGATTAAGGCTATGAAATCTTTTGAAATACCTTTCTTTAGGACGTGGAACATGATCAATGCAACATTTAAAATCAATTAATACCTTTATTTCATGATATAATGAGGTTTATGAGTCATAATAAGGGATGCACGACCCATATAATACTACTCGAACGTATAGCAAGAAAATACCTTAAGCCTTGTGAAAGAACCTTGACATCCTTTGAGAAAAATATCATACATCATGGTAGGGAATACCTTGAACATTATGAGAGTGTCCGTGAACCAATATAATCCATGTAAGCTATAATATGGAATTCTAATGTTTACCTATACATCGGAGGAAAGAAGGAGACTACTTGCCAAGGTAGACTTCTAAATGCCCATATGGATCCATTAAGGTACATAAGTGACCAAGCCTCCTCTACTAATTGATCGCCCTTCTAAGGAATTAAGCCTTTACTAACGGGTGATCCTTCTTGTCCTATGGTGGCATGTAGTTATGGGACAATAAGATTTCTACTAGCGGGTCTAATTTCTCTACTAATGGGTGCAAGCCTCCATCTCGAGGTCCACTCGGTGCTAAGTAAGCTCTCAATAGAATAGTCATAATCATACGTCATAGTGTCATGCCATATGGAGAGAAATTTCTACTAACCAATCTATTTCATAGTAATCATCATCATAGAATATTTCCTTAATTCTATCTTATGTAATGTGAGTATAACCTTTCATCATTACACATTCATACTTGACTTGTATTTCATTATAAAAGTTCTTTTCGTAACATTTATATAACTTACTTGGAAGGCTTATCGATCCATGGCAATAATGCATTTAGCTATCATGAAAACTTATAGCATGATCCAAAGAACTACAAGGAAACATCTTACAACCATGTAACTTGGATTGAATTGATACATAGCCTTGTAGGGTGATATCATTTCATGCAAGTAAGTAGTAACTCATGCTTAAAGGAGTAATCAGACAATATTTGAAACTTAATTCATGCAGTTCAAGATAATTCAGCAAACCCACGATAAAGTTCCTGAAACCCTATTAGACACTTGAACTTTCATAAATCATGATTTGTCATAAAAAAAGGTATAGATTCAAAATCAATAGACTTTAAAATCATCTACTTAAGATAGATTCATCTGTAATCATGGATATATAGAGCAAGTGAATCAAAATTGGATGAACCCATAGGAAATTTCGTAAGCCCTAAATAACATGTAAAAGAAATTACTAGAAATTCATGCAATCTATGCCATTTAATTTAATTCATGCATAACTAGATCAGAAAAACATTCATGAAATTTGAGTTGAAATCATAAAACGCTAAAATACCTTCATTAAAAGTTGAATGAAAAGGAAAGAAGTTTGTTAGGCTCCATGGGTGAATGGTACCCATGGATGAAGCCCCACATACTTTAGATGGATTCAACGTAAAAAATCTAGGATTTGAGAAGAGGAGCTTGAAGTCCTAATTGAAGTCTTCAATAAAAGCCTTGGGAGAATGAACTTGAAGCGAGAACTTGGATTTTGATGAATGATTTAGAATAAGAGATTTTTGGTGTCACAACCCAAGCCTAGGGCCTAGATGTGACATGGTGAATGGGGAACCCGAAGGAACCCCAATCTAGCCTCTAAATTTATCATTACACATCATTGGTCACAGAAGCATGTGAAAGACCTAAAATAAGATTAAGGGGCAAAGAGGCTAAGGGATAGCTTGCAAAACAACATTAATAAGGGCCAACGAGTCATAGCTCATAATATAGATACTTAACTTGTCCAATAGACACCTCTAAATAAATAGATAGAACGGAGGCCAAGACAAAGTAACCAGGCTTACCCTCATAGTCAAAATAGAACATAAGAAAGTGTCTCAATACATAGATAATAGCAACATAGACTAAGGTCCCCGAAGTGGAGGACTCACCAACTAGCTTTGAGTAGAACCGATCTAGCCATGTGGAGGAGGAGGATTGATCAACTTGAGCATCAGTTCCTACATTGTGATATCGTATAGGCAAGAGTATGCGTTAGTACGTTTGAATGTACTAAGTATGTGGGAT
>DF366612.1:0-18565 GCA_000787875.1 Solanum virginianum
TTAATGATGTTAAAATAATTATTATATTAAAAATATATTACTTATATTCTCAATGTGTATTAAAAATATCTATAATACATATGAAGTATCGAATTCAAAATGTATTACAATTGTGTTTTTATTTATTTATTTTTATTAATGGTGTCAAAACTATTATATCTGAATTTTAAATATTTAAACACTATTTAAATTATTTTATATGTTAACATTTTAAAATTGTGTCAGTGCATTATATATGTATTTATATAAAACAAATCTTCTAGTTTAAAGAACATTAACAACATCATTTGCGTAATATTCAATCTAAAATTAAATTTTAGATTAAAATAATTCATTAGTATTTTTAAAAGAAAGAGAGATAAAGAGAAAGTAATAAAGAGAAATGGAAGGGAAAGGTTCTCTTTCTCTTTGCTATTTTTAGTAACAAAAGTATAATTATATTTGGTAAGAGTTAAAATTATGCTAAAACTAGTAATTTAGGTTAAAAATATATTATTTATGTAAATGACCCTAATAACAAGGGGTGATAATTGGAAGAGTTGGGTCAAATTTGGACGGGTCATAATGGATTAAGATCCAATCCAACTCAAATTTGCTTGGGTCAAAATGAATTGGGTTAAAACAGGCTGGGTAATGGACTAAAGAATGAGTCAAAACCTAACTCAACACATTTCAATTCAATTTTTATTAAGTTTTACTTATTTGTTTTGTTCTTTCTTTTACAATATTTTAGTACCTAATAAAATTATATTTTTCTTTATTATGATTATATATAATATATCAAATCAAAAAATTAAAATATTTTGACAAGATTTTTCTCGAATCAATTTGGGTAGCATATCAACCTAATTTTTAATAGATTAAAATGGATTAGATTAAAATGCATAAATTAATAAATAAATGAATTATTAATCATCTCAAACTTAAACAAATTTAACAACTCAAATGAATAGGACTTAGACTGTTAATTTGGCCCTTCACCTTCCAAAATGATAAGATAGTGTAGTCTCAAAATATTAAAACAACATGTTCAACGCATCAAAAGAAAATTCAAAATATAACTACTCAAAAAATAAAGGATTGAATTGTTACATTATCTAACAAAAATAAAATATTTGTACAATGTTAATTAATTCAAGATACTTTGACCTCATTTTTAGCAAACAAATGAGAAAAAAAATGGAGAAATGATAAGAAAATATTCCAATATATTCTAGATGGATGAGTGAAGAGATTTTCTCTACAAATTAATGAAAAAATTATGTTATAAAATATGAATTTTTCACTCATTTTCCTTCGAACGATTTCATTTGAAAAAGTATAGCAAAAAATAAATTCTTTTAATATAGTGAGAAACTTTTTAATTATTTTTATCAAAAACATTACTATTTTTTTCCGGTGCACTTATTCAATCAAATCATCTATAAAAATAAGCATCGAGTATTGTTCATCGAGAAAAAAAAAGATTTTTACTAATGAATTAGCTCTATTTTGAATATTCATGCATGGACTATAGTCTAATTAAGAAAATCTCTTGCTTTATGAGTTGTGACACAAAAAGTCAAGCCTATATCATGAGGGAGGAATAAAAATCCTAACGTACGGAAACTAAATTATCATTTTTATTTAAGCTTATTATAATTGAGATCCTGTTAGTTACGTGTTTACCCAGATCCTTCTCAAAAAATTATTTTAATAACTGTGTCAATTTTTATCATGAAGTAATGTCAACATGAACCAACTATAAGATGATCATCTTAATTACATGGTCAATGTAACAAAGTGCTCGTTGATAATGCATAAATAAATTATATTCTTTTATAGTAGTGCTAGCGGCCAAGACTGTGCATTGTACGGGCCTAATATATGTTATTTGTCTTTTTAAATTTTTGTGATCTAGATAAAATTTGGAGAATCGATAATTTTAATATATTTTTCAATTATTTGAATTTACAATATTTTTGAGTAGTTTTTAAATAATACACATTACTCCTACAGAGGAAAATAATTTATTACGGGTAATATTGTAGTTTCATGGTTGAAGTAGATGAAGAAATAATTAAATAATAATTAATAGAAATAACACAGTAAAATTAAGTAGACACGTTAATAGTCACCGTAACACGTTAGTCAGGCATATGAAAATAATTTATTATGGGTAATATGTAATTTTATAGTTGAAGTAGATGAAAAATATTTAAATAATAATTAATAGAAATGACATAGTAAAATTAAGTAGACACTTTAATAGCCACCTCAAAATTAAGTAGACATGTTATTGTAATTTCATAGTTGAAGTAGATAAAAAAAATAATTAAATAATAATTAATAAAAATAACACAATAAAATTAAGTAGACACTTTAATAGTAATCGTAAAATCAAGCAAACATATTATATAGTCACTTGTCTGTTAGGTAGTGGAGAGTGATGTAAAATTTAATGTATTGTTAAATATTTATCAACCTCACAGGTCAAGCAAAGGTGGGATTCGGGGCAGAGCGCCGAACCATATTTAAGATTGTATTGTTCATTCTCTATGTAAAAATATTTTGTATTCATTTAATATATATATATATATATATATATATATATATATATATATATATATATATATATACACATATAATATCGAGCGAAATAACATCACCAATTCACTCAAAATATAAAGAGGTTCACACAAGAGTGTTAACATAACACTTGTAACTCACTGTTTCTCCCCCTACACAAAACTCTCAAGTCCTAATGGTTACATTGTGAATGTTACCAAGTTAGAAGGAATGAGCCTCTATTTATAGAGTCATAAACTTTTTTCTACTAGAAAAATAATTTGCCGGATATAGAGAAATTATATTTTTCTTTTCCTAAAAAGAAAAGTCCAAATATGATAAGAAATTCAGGACAAATACTCAACAAATCTCCCCCTGCACCTGAATTTCTAACAAGATAAAATTTTTCCACCTTCTTTACACAATCTTCAACAAGTTGAATCTCCTCTGCAAAAATTTCATTTCTCGCCACAGAGAACCTCTTTGATAAGTTTCTCTAACAAAATCTTCATTACTGTCAAATAGGTTGCATCTAGAACTAAACTAGCTAAGATGAACACTTGTTCTTAGCCTCATTTGATTCCACTTGTTAGGACTGCACGTACGCCATCCTAACTTCATATTAGTATGATAATGTCTACTTTGGGTCAAGCCCTCACGAATTTATTTTTTTGGCATATCCCAAAAGGTCTTATACTAATAGAATTGGGTGAGCACTTATATATTGGTACATTTTTTTCCTTTTCATCTGATGTGGATGGGGTTTGTCATATCCAACAATCCCTCCCCCCTCAAACCAAGATCACACAATTCGTAACCTCCCTTTCAGGACTAATACATTTGATCTGCTAACCATCTTGCATCGCCACTAGCAACTAGTGGGACACGCCGCTTGACCACCACTTTGCCAAGAAGACTTTCAACACAAGATATCTTTGCAGATCTCTAGTCCTGTTGTCACATCGAGAATTTCTCATAAGACACAGTCCACTAGTTTGATATACCCAAACCTAGACTCTGATACCACTTGTTACGACGGAAGGATGCAAAATTCGAAAGTAGAGAAAATAAAGAACACCAAATTTAACGTGAAAAAACCCTTTAAAATGAAGGTAACAACCACGGGACCGTCGAGATCCAAATTGCTCTACTATAACAATAAGAGGGTTATAAATATTCTTCTTTATGACTACACAACAATTGCCAAGCAAGGAGAAGCAATAGCTACACCAACAAAAAGACGAAGGAAGAAAAATACCCAAATTAGAGCTACTGTTTGGGACCCAAAATCTGATGTTATTGACCTCAAAATTCGATCTTCATCGTTCAAATCAAAGATTAAGATGTTAAGAACACTTAGTAAAAATTGCAGCCCGATCCAACAGTTAAAGAATCAGAAAAAATAATTTGAAGGCTGGTGGTCAGAGAGAAAAAACTATTGCGGAAAACACCATTTTCTTCTCTCTTCTCTCTTCTCTCTTGTTGAAAGCTCTCTCATAGACCTCTCTTATGTGTTAATATCTCTCAAAGATGAATAATAATGAGCAATGCATAATTCACTCAAAAGTTGTCTTATTTATAGATAATGAGTTGTTCTTTTTCCTTAAGCCAAAACCAACTCCAAATAGGACAATTCCAATCCTTTTCCAAATAGGATTAGAATTCCAATCCTTCTCCAAAGAGGATTAGAATTTCAATCCTTCTCTAATTAGAATTGGAAACCAAAAGAGAAAAAGATTAGGCCATGGGCCTTTGGCTGGAACATGGGTTATTGCCCAACAAACTCCCCCTCTAGCCAAGGGGCCAAATGGACTTTAAGTGGAGGAACTCTTGACAGGCCGGCTTTATGCCTGCCACAGTTCTGCAAAATTCATGCATCTCTGCAATTACTACTTTCGTAAGCATATTCGAAGGATTGTCATCAGTGTATATCTTTTCAATCTCAAATAATTTTTCTTCCATGACTATTCTTATCCAATGATACTTCTTCTTCAAGATTTCTTCTTCTTCTTTATTTTATTTTGAATAGATCTGGTGTAGATCCTAACACTGTCTGCTTCAAACAGTTGAAATAAGTACGACAATACTAAGTTGCTTAAAGTAGCCATTTATTATATAAGAGAATTACATTCTTTGTTTCACATAATTTAATTTTTTAAAAAGTAAAATGTGATGATTAATAATTAGAGACGGATTGCAAATGTTACATAAAACAGTACTATAATTTCTCCAATGTAATGATAGTAAATTTCTCTTTTTGAGACTTTAATAATTTATACATGTAAACTTAATGGTGAATATGCACAGAAAAACTCTTTCCATTATTTTCTCTTTTGTATCTTTTGGGAGGGTTCTTTTTAGTCATTTTAATTACTAAAAAATTGATACATAATATTTGGCATTTTAGAAATGAAAACAATATTAATTTTATTTTCTATTTTGTCGTTAGTATTAGCTTTTCTTGATGGAACATAGAATAGACATTAATAAATACAGATTAATATGGTGAAGAACAAAAGGTGAATTTGTCAAAATAACAAATTAAAACTCTTCGTAGTATTCTTAACATTTTGTTTGGATGATTGTTATGTATTATTTCATAATGCATATGTATTGTGTTGTATCGTATCGTATCGTAATATATTGTTTTAATAAATATAATATTTGGATAGATTGTATTGTTATCCATTGTTATATAAAGTTATATACTCATAATTTAGTTGCGTGATTTTCTATGAAAAGAAATTTTATAATTGAATGACCTTTGAATTAAAATTAAAATTAAGTAATTTTATGTGAAAAAATCTAAAATTGAATTCAACTTTTAAATTAAAAATAAAAAGTATGAATAACTTTGAAAAGGAAAACATAACCAAATAATTATTTAAGATATTATCTTTCTGATACACGCATTGTTAAATAACACAAAATGGTGATGGTCATGGTGACACTAATGGTGGAAAGGAGAAGTTAAATGGATTGGGCATGGTGGGTTGGTATATGTGCCATGTGTGTCCACACCATCAAAGTATCAATTCACATGGGATTTAGAATGGATATACTTTAACCACTTTGATAATAATGAGAGTTTTTCAAATTGAGAATATTTCTTTCTGTGGGAGGAATTTTAATAGCTCAATAAGTTAGCTATCTGAATGTCTTATGGATGAGAATTTTATTTTTTATCTTATATATATATATATATATATATATTTAAGAGTAGTTCTATGTAATTGGAGGCTTAAAGTGAAATTTCAGTTAGAAATTTAAAATTTAAACAAATTTTATATGTATTTATTTATTAAGTTTTTAAATATTTTTATATACAAATTCTTACTTAAATTTTTTAAATAAATGATTTCTTCGAATTTTATTTTTCTTATTATTAGTGTCAGATAAGATTTTATCCATGTTACATTGAAAAACATTCTTTAAAACAATTATTATACAAATTGTTAACATGATTTTATAAGTAATAAATTGACAAATTTTAAATAAAGATAAAAGAACATAGAATCTAATTTAAGAAGTTGATAACTTAGTATAGTCCACTTTAATATATTTGGTGTAATACTTGAAAATTTAAGAAGAAATTAAAAAAAAAATTAATTCACTTTATTTAACATTTTTCAGCATCAATTCATATTTTTGACAGAATATCACTTTAACTTATCAAAAATTTGAAGTAGGAGAATACAAAAAAAATTAAAAGAATCAAGTAATATAAATATGAGAAGAAAATATAAGAAGACAAAACAATTTTTTTTTCATGCAGAATCAATTAGAAGAAATAATACAATATATTATTTTTTTAAAAAAAATACACTTTTTTATTATAAATAATTAATTTTTTTAATTAAAAATTTATACATAATATATACTCTTGGTAAAAATTAAATCCCTAAAGTTGAGGGTCTATGGGATATACCTTATTTATCAAAGCACTGCGTTGACTTTAGACCACCACCCATTTTTAAAATAATAATAATAATAATAATAATAATAATAATAATAATAATAATAATAATAATAAAGAATATCTTTCTGCAGAGTAAAGAAATAATTTAATCTTTTTATATGATCATGAAAATAAAGTGGATTATATTGTGGATGAGTTGGAAATATCTTGTGAGGAAGGTTGTACATATATATGAGCTGCATGAGATATAACCTCACTCTGTTATGTACTCTTTCCGTATTAGGTGGACTATTTATTAGTCTTATCACCCATCAGATATAACCTACTTTCTCTATCTATCACATTCAAATTAACTTGCTATACACAAATTGCTATCAGGAAATTAAAGGTGAAATGGAAATTTGAACACACTAAAAACTTCCTATTTTTGCCCTCTCCAACAAAAGAAAACACTTAATAATGACGTGAAATATGTTATATAAATTGACACAGAAGAATTTATGGCAAATCAATCAGAATGAATCGTTAGAAAGAATTGAAGTGAATACTCAGTAAGTTTGTCATGAAGTAGAGGTAACAAAAATTCCTCGGGGAGATTATTTGAAGAAGAAATTTTTCATTGTCACTAACAGTCCAATCAAGGAACTATGCATTGGAGCTTACCTGTTATCCAGATTTGTTAGTAGGATCGGAAGGAAGTCGAGGTGGCTGCGTTGAACTTTATATCTCAAGCAGGGTGCTTTCCTTTTAGAATGGATTGATAAAGCTCCAGCTAAGCCAATATTCAAAAGGTCCTAATTGAAGAAAGGAGGCACGGATCATAAAAATTAATGAAAAAAATATTTGGATGAATAAATTTAGGCGTTGAAGTTTGACTGTTTGATATTCTGTATTTCAGTGGTACTATCACTTTAAAGCGATAGATGGAATTAGTGACTGGTATTATAAAGCTAAATCTAAGATTATACATAGGCTTTACAAAGGAAGAAATGCTTGTCCAGATCTCGATTTCATCTATCATAGACACTTTCTTTCTTTTTACTACATAAGGAAGCCAGAGAGTGAGGAAAGCAGAAGCGGGACATGAATAAATTAGTAGCAAGAAAAAGGCACCAAACATTTTGGGCATTCCTCTTATTAAAGGAATCAGTGAGTGAAGACAAGATTTGATTTTTAAAGGAAGTCCTTTTCTTCGTCAAGAGTGAAACATCTAACTAAGAATAATAGAAGAGGGATATACCACCATATCAGATCTTAGAAAATTCTCGATTTTCATCAGTTTTTACATAAGAGAAAAATTAAAAACCCATTGATCTCCTTACCACTCTGTGAGGGTTTTAATTCACTCTTCTCGTACTTTTCCTTATTTTAGGAAAAATATTGAATAAAAAGTTAAGGTAATAGATTAGTATGCTAGGATGGAGCCGAGAAGAGTAGCGGAGAAGCAATAAGTCCTTTAGTCTATTCCTCAAAGCAAGAATAGAGGCTTCTTTCTTAATAATTCAAATAGATAGTTTTGTTCATATCATGAAAGGAAGCTTTTCATTAACTAAGAAGCTTATTGGCACACCCCTTTAACTCTAGCCTCTCATTTAATTCGTTATTTCGTTAACTTCTCAGTCTCAGTGTGGCAAGCATCTCTACATATTTTCCTATCTATAGTCAAGTGACTGTTGCTCATCACTATTTTTTATCCATCTATGTTGTGATAGCAAAGACTAAAAAAAAAAGATTAAATAAAGTTATAAACATTACATCATTGTAAGAAAGTCATGTAGTCCGTCATTGACTAGGTGACATTTCTGTCTTGTCACTTCTCATGAGTCAAAAAATGTAACGATTACTAGGAGAACTAGAGAGTTAGAGCAAAATACTTATAGCGAGTAAAGAACACTTTCACTTTTAAATAACTAATACAAGCTCCATAGGCGTAAGAGCCATATAGAACCACCTTTAGTCGGTCTCACTTCTTCCCATCCTCTATTTAGTTATCCCAACTACATCAATCTAGAACAACGTCTAGCCAAGTATTCTTGCCCTTACTCTTTCGGTCGAGTACAACCTCTCGAGCACTAGGCTCAAGCAATTTCATACCACTTCATCCCTTTCACTCTTCAACCTGGTCTTTACATTCATAACAAACATAAGAAGTTCACCTCTCTCAATGATTGTAATATTGAAAATTTAAAAATATTCAGATTATTATAAATGCACCATCTTATAAAAGTTCATTACACAGTATCCTGTTATATAAAATTGAAATCAAAGAGATAACTTGCATGTATCTCAATAGACATGTTGCAAGTAACTCAAGCAGCTAGGTTGCGAACAACTTCCTAAAAAGTCTTACCGAAGTTAACTCTAGCATGCAATCAAATAGACAAGTTGCAAGTAGCTTAAGTAGAAAAATCAAAAATAGCTTCTGCAAAATCTTAATTACGATTACTTTATAAAAGTACACATAATCACATAAACTAACTTCTGAACCAATAATATTGGCCACAATTAGAAATGAACCTGCACCAACCATCCTCACTCCTAATGCAAAAATTATCACAAATCTTGTCAAGATTGCATTCTTACAATCAACTCTTCTTACGAGCTTAAGTTATAAAATGTGATCTTTACACATTGGATACTCATCATAGAAAATTAAACTTGTCTAACTCAACGAAGAAAATGATCAAGTAACCACTTAGCAAGTGATAAATTCAAACATATAGAACCTCTAACAACGTTATAAAAATAATAGATCAATAGCAATGACTGTAAACAACCCTTAAGAGCGATAGAGCTAGACTTAACAGGCACCACATTCAATCATATCTAACCAGAACATGACATCAATAATGAGATGAATCTTAAGACTGTCAAACAACTATAAGTATTCATGCATGGTAGCTCTTCTATAAATTTGTTTGATCAGGATGACACTTGTAGAATTACTGAAGATCTTCAATTGCTCTAAAGCAACATCTATTCCGTCATATCTACAATGATTGAGTCTCCACAAACACCTTACTTTACCAAGAGAGCATCACAAGTAGAGCTTCATATTAGTCAGTTCGGTTCAATTTTGAAGTTCATCGGTTCGACTTGTCAGTTATCGCTTTGTAGATGTACTGAATCATTATACAACCATTAAGATATTGACTTATTAGTTATTGGTTTATCAATTATTAATTGTTATCAGTTCGATTATCAGTTTAACTATTAAGATTTGACAAAAAAGAATTCTTTGTTGAAAATTACTTAGAAACAAGGTGACAAATCAAATGAATTAGATGCATGAGTTGACAAATTGTATTTTGCTCAAAAGCAAACACTATCACATTATAGAATAACTGAGAGTTTGAAATGGTAAAAGTAAAAGTATGAAACTATCAAGGTTTTTATATATCAAATAGTATAAATATAATTATTTAATTTATCATCGGATTATCGGTTGACCTGTTAAGAAAAATCTAAAATCATTAAGAAGCGATAACTCAATAATAAAAAAATTTAAACCATTACTAAAACTATTAAACCAATAACCCATTATCGATAAATTGATAATTCTTTTTCGATTTGAGTAATCGATTTTGAATAGCCCTATTGAAAAGCTTCATATCAATTGCCCCCCCACCCCCTCTAAAAGTAGGCAATTCAATTCATTTATACATAAATTTAAAAGAAATACAAGTTGAAATACAATGCAATTTTTTTTATCTTGATATTTGATTATTTAAAGGCACCAAAATATTTGAGATTCCCTTAAAAGAAGAGGATATCATTATTGGATGAGTTAAGGCCTGCATGAGAAAGAACCTCCCTCAGTCCTCAACTAGTCATGAGTTGGCTTATAATATGCATGGAATGGTCCCAAAACTAGGAAAGCATTTGGCGCTCTTATCAGGGGAAGTTAAGAGTTAGGTAGCTACTTTGTTGACAACCCACCACATAAGTACGGCCATTACCCATTCTAACAAATCACAATAAGACTACTAGTAGAGTACTTTTTTTCCCTTTGGGTCAACACCAAAGCATCACCATCCTATTCCAAGTGCTAGTATTTGGAACCCCACCCCCCAACCAACCCCAATTTTTAGAAAATATTATTAAAATTTTCAAATTGTGGTTTTTATATTTTTCTAAATATAAAATTTGATCCATTAATGCTCGGTGTGAAGAGATTATGTATATAGTGTGAGAGGATTTTATTTTTTAAAAAAATAGCTTGTTACTATTGTTATTGATTTATTGGACTAATGAATCCTTGTAAAATAATGTGTATATGAAATTTTGTAATAATAATTTATTTATAAAAGAAACATTGAAATATGTGATTTATTCATTAGGTGAATTGAGATATTCTGATCATACTTGTGAACTATGATTTGCTTATTTGAAGATTGCATAAGAGTTAGAGAAATATTGATAATTTTCACCAACAGTGAAATTTGCATGTTTACAAGGAAAAAAAAATACAAACTATAAAATTTAGAGTATATATTCAAATAAAATTTTAACATCAAATTAAATCGATTTTAAATGATGATTTAAGATCATGTTTGAACAAGCCCTAATATGATAAATTAAAAAAAAAGTATTTATAATACCTACCATCACAAATTACATGTCCATTTTTTTTCCAAAAAAATAATGAATAATTTGAAACGAGATGGAGTACCATCAACTAAATGGGAATATATGATAAGAGTAGCATATATTCTCACTCAAGAGTATAATTATTTCCATTGATGAGACAGTTACTATGACAATTCAAAAAATTATGACAGTACAAAGAATGATTTTGGGTGCAAGCGTGATCTTTTATTCCGCAAGTCAAATACATAATTAATTTTTTTTATTATGTGATATATTGGAGGATTATTTTATTTCAATCTCAATTTTAAAATTAATATCTCATTCTTAATATAAAGATAAATATAACACTATAATTTTGAAGATAAAAATAAATTATCTCATAATTTTATTTTAATCAAATATAAAATAAATCTATTCTAAAAATTAATTATTAGGCTCTTGCCGAAGATGAAAGGTTGTTCTTCAATTTGAGTGGGGACAGATAAAAATAAAAATACAAAACAAAAGAAGTATCGTACCGTCCGTCTGCACTTGAATATGTCCTTCCTCACATATTTTCTCCACCGAATGAAATATTACTATTATTATGTCTCTGTGGGGCCCAAAAGTGACTGACCTAAAATGCCTTCGTCAATCCTCCCATCTCTTTTTCTGTCCTTTCCCGTACGGCATTTTCACTAACACCTCATTTGACATTTCTACCCTTTTACTTTAATTAATAAATATTAATATACAAACATTTCATTTACTTACCAATTCTTTTCTTTTTCCTTTTTTATTGACTACATGAATATTATATGTTTCATCCACACTTATTTAGAGATTTTCAATTTGAGTTCTAAATATGAAAAAATTGAGAGCGTCACACTCAGATGTATCCTGCAGGATATGAATTGCTATGAATTAGAAAAGCAAATCTATAAATATATTATTTTATAATATTTGACAATAATGTAATATGTTTTATTAAGGATGATATTACTTTTTATATACATATTTTTTCCATTCAAATACAAGTAATTTCACTATGTTTTAATATACATTTTGAATTCTTCTCTTCTAATTTATTATGACAACAACAATCCGTCTTAATATAGCTCTAAAGTGGGGTTTAAAAATAATAAAATATACATACTTTTATTCTTATTTTAAAGATGTTATTTATAAGAATCTTTCAATTTTAAAAGTAATTCAAAACAGATTTGAAGGGCAAGATTATGATCATTGATATAAACGAATAACAAGACAATGTAAGGGAGAAATAAAATATGATTAGAAACTCTGGTTTAATAATATAGGGTAGGTATTATATTATTTATCAAAGTCTCCATTCTGCAAACTAAGAGGGTACTTTAGGTCTTTCAAGTAAAATAAGTTGGGTTTTCTAGAAAATGGAGAAGACCAACGAGGACAATTAAGTAATTAAGACATTCATCTTCTTCTTCAACCTCACTCGGTTTCTTCTCACCTAGGCCAGTATTTTTCTGTTAACGGTTGCTTCTTAATTTTCCATCTTCTTATGTGATCAAATTCACAAATGGACTACAAATTACATCTCCACCTGCAAATTTTCCCCTAAAAAAAAAATCCCATTATTATCAAGAATATCCAAATCTAAGCTGCAATTTTACCATAAATCTCCAATCTTTGTACCAAATGATCCCTGAAGTATCAGTCCTGGGAACAATGAAGAAGCAAAAGCTAGTTTCAGAGTCCCATTTCAACCCCTTTGATCTTCTTTCTGAAGAAATCGTATTTTCAGTTCTTGATTGTCTTAGTGACAACCCACTTGACAAGAAATCATTTTCTCTTGTTTGCAAATCCTTTTATGCTATTGAATCTCACCATAGGAAAACCTTGAAACCCTTTAGATCAGAACACTTGACAAAGATTCTTAGCAGATACCCACAAGTTACCCATCTGGATCTTTCCCTTTGTCCTAGAATTACAGACGGTTCGCTGACAACTATAGCTATTTTCTGCAAGGATATGTTGAGGTCAATCAATCTTTCTAAGTCTAAGTTTTTTACCCATGTGGGGTTGTCGAATTTGGTGATGAAATGTGGCAATTTGGTTGAAATTGATTTGTCAAATGCTACTGAGTTGAAGGATGTGGGTGCTTCTGTATTAGCTGAGGCAAAGAATTTGGAGAGGTTGTGGTTGGTGAGGTGTAAGTCTATAACAGATATTGGACTTGGGTGTATTGCTGTTGGCTGCAGGAAGCTGAGATTGCTTAGCCTGAGATGGTGTTTGGGTGTTGGTGATCTTGGTGTGGGTTTGATTGCAGTTAAGTGTAAGGAGATTCGTAGTTTGGATCTTTCTTACCTCCCGGTAATCGAGCTTTTCTTCCTTATAAATTTTGATTTTTCCTGTTTTTCTTTTGTGTTGTACCTTCTTTGGGATTGTGAGTTTGTTTAGGGAAGCCGAGGTTGCTATTTGTTTCTGTTTTTCATGGTAAGTTTGTTTGTTAGTCTAATATAGTTCATTTGAACAGTTGCGGAGCCAGGATTTGTATTAAATGGGTTCAAAATCTGAAGAATTAGACATATGAACTAGTCGAAGGAGGTTGACATCTACTATATTACATAAAAAATATATAAAAATAGTATAAACGTTTGCCGAAGGGGGTTTGGATGAACCCCCTAACTAAAGGGTAGCTCCGCTCTTGCATTTGAACATGTTTAGACAGTATGCTTGTTTAGTTTGTTTGTCTAATATTGTTTATTTGAACATGTTTAAACAATATGCTCGCGATTCGTTGGTGTTCAGTTCTCTTAGTTTGTTTGTCTAATATGGTTCATTTGAACATGTTTAGATAGTATGGTCATCGATTGGTTGGTGTTCAGTTTACTATAATTTGCTAATGTTCTTACATTGTCTTAGTTAAATTTATCCCTTGTATTTTCTACTTGGGGGATATACAAGTACTGAAAAATGTGTCTGCTTATGCACTTTGCACATCTCTTGCAATTGTCATGCTTCTGGTCTTGAGTTTGTCGAAAAGAAAACTTAGAGCAGAGTTCTCTACATTCTGATGCATTTTCAGATTAATAGTTGAATGTTCTGTTATTATACTCATCGTGGGTGACTTTAAAGTTATTGTAGGTTTTATGCTGTAGAGCATCTATCCATATTCTCTCGATACCTGCTCACTAGTGCGAGACCTACCGAAATTTCTTTGTGCTTTCTAGCAACTTGCTGATTTGTCTGATGTCCAAGTCTCAAGTACATTTTATGACCATCACAACATGCTCCTTTTTTTATCACTTAATATGTGAAAGTTCTTGTTCATGTGATCTTTAAGTCTTTTCTTGACTTGACTTGGATATGAGCTTAAATGGAGGGACATAGACAGTGAAAATTCATATAGCTGGCCCCAACTAGCTCGAGATTAAGGCGTGGTAGTAGTTGTTGGTGTTGTAGTTTCCCTCAGCTTTGGTTCAGAACTTAAATTCCAGGCTTACCAAGTTTCCAGTGACTGGCTGTATTTATTAAGTCGTTACATGTAATCTGTTCTGTGTTCTGTTATTACATCTCATCTCTTTTTCTTTTTTCATTTTTTTGTCTAGGCTTTCTTTAATGATCATACAATAATGTGTTGATCTTATTATCATACAGATCACTAATGAATGCTTATCATTGATCTCAAAACTGCAATATCTTGAAGACTTGGTTCTAGAAGGCTGTTATGGAATTGATGATGACAGCCTTGCATCCCTCGAGCAAGGCTGCAAGTCACTGGAGGTATGTATGGTAGAAGAGTCTGTTTAACAGACTTTAGTTCTCATATTTGCTTCTCCTTGTGAAAAAATGAACAGTAAATTGCCTCCAAAAAATATAAAACATTGAAAATGATATTGATGTATGAGATTGCCAAAAGCCCTGGGGCTAGCTCAATTGGCAAAGGTTGAGGGATTCGAGACCCATGTCAAGCGTACTAAGTCTTATATTTACGTGGAGAAGGTGGAGCGAGCCCATCATCCCCGAGTCTGAAGGCCTCGGTTGGTCCTAATGGTTGTCTCCTAATGGATTTCCCGGTCATAAAAAAAAATTGTCCAAAAAACTGTCAAATTGTCCTAGCTTCAAGCACTATTTCTTTTAGATGTACAGATATATCTTTTTTCTCCTAATTGCCTAGTCAATGATTGGAGACGTACTGTGCCAGTGCCACTATAAGTTCTCTGAGATAGTTAAAGAACGCGGTAACTTAGATTTTACGCACTCGGAATTCTACCTAATTGTCAGATGTCCCAAATAAGTGGACTATTGTGCAAGTCAAGTGTTGCCTTGCAAAGATCATGCCCTTTTCTCCTTTTGTTCGTCTTAAATAATTTTTTCTTTACAAGGAACTATTGACTAATGTCAGTGCATGTATGTGGGCTCTTTTCAGAAACTTGATATGTCGAGCTGTCAGAATGTTAGTCATGTGGGTTTGTCATCTCTCACCAGCTGCGCTGGATGCTTGCGGCAACTAATATTATCATATGGTTCTCCTGTAAGGCTTAACAGACCTGAGCATCTTTCAGTAGTATGAGTTTTGGTTTGATTGTTGATTTAGGATTACTGGTATTTCAGATTACACCAGCTGTCGCAGATAGCTTGCAGAAGCTTTCCAGGTTGCAGTCCATCAAATTAGATGGTTGCCAAGTTACATGCTCTGGACTGAAGGCTATTGGAAATTGGTGCATTTCACTTAAAGAACTGAGCTTAAGTAAATGTTTGGGAGTGACAGATGAAGGTCTCTGCTCCCTCGTAACAAAGCACAGAGACTTGAGGAAGCTTGACATTACTTGTTGCCGCAAGATAACTCACATATCGATTTCCCATATAACAAATTCCTGTGCCTCCCTTACTTCTCTCAGGATGGAGTCTTGTACTCTAGTCCCAAGAGAAGCTTTTGTTCTGATTGGACAGCGTTGCCAATACCTTGAAGAGCTTGACCTTACAGACAACGAAATCGATGATGAAGGTCACCCCTTTACCTTAAAAGGTCTCAGGCTTCTGTTGTAATTTCAAAGTTCCACCTTTTATATCTGACCGTGTCCTACATTTGCAGGCTTGAAGACCATTTCTAAGTGTGCCAGACTTTCCAGCTTAAAGCTGGGGATCTGTCTGAACATAACCGATCAGGGTCTTATCCACATTGGCATGTGCTGCTCAAATCTTAAGGAGCTTGACTTATATAGGTATGTATTTCACAGTTCATGAGCCGTTATTTAAGATGGCGCAACTATATATCTTGTGCGGCTTTTTGACATTCTTTTTGTTTTATGTGATGGATTGGCTGAACTCTCACTTTTTAACTATGGAGTACAAGAGATTGATTGTGCTGATTACTGGGTTATTCTTCTTGACAGGTCTGCTGGAATTTCTGACTCGGGAATATTAGCAATCGCTCGTGGTTGTATTTGCCTTGAAATGATCAATATTGCCTATTGCAATCGCATTACTGATGGCTCGTTCCTATCTATATCAAAGTGTTCAAAGTTGAATACACTTGAAAGTCGAGGTTGTCCTCTTGTCACATCTTTAGGTCTTGCAGCTATTGCTGTGGGATGTAAGCTGCTTACGACACTAGACATCAAAAATTGCCACAACATTGATGATGCCGGAATGATTCCACTTGCTCACTTCTCGGCAAACCTCAAACAGGTGACTACAGTTTCTCTTTCATTGATATTGACGAACTGGAGCATTGACATCTAATATGAGCTGGCGATATGTAAATACACAGATAAATTTATCCTACACTTCAGTGACGGACGTGGGCCTGTTGTCTCTTGCCAGCATCAGTGGTCTACAGAACATGACAATCCTGCACCTCAAGGGTTTATCCCCTGGTGGACTAGGAGCTGCACTGTTGGCTTGTGGCGGACTTACTAAAGTTAAGCTGCAGACATCATTTAAATCATTGCTACCACAACCTCTTCTTGAACATCTAGAAGCCCGGGGTTGTGTCTTTCAGTGGAGAGACAAACCTTTTCAGGTATCTTTCTCATATTTATTCTTACCGACTTTATGTGAGGTACTTTTGAGGTTGTCGAGATATACCGTTATGTGAATCAATTGCATATTTTTGCTAAGACGACATAGTTGTTAATTTATTATTTGATCTAGAGGATCAGTGCAGTTTCAGAGCCTTTGTTGTTTGGCATTTAATTGAGACAACAAAAATGGTGTTGCAGTGTTGATTATCTTTGTTGTAATGATGATAATTCCCTTTTTGCTTGATCTAATCATTTATTATCATACTCTTTATCGGTTAAACGCAGGCTGAAGTAGATCCAATATACTGGAAAATTCAGCTGGACAATTTAGAGTGAAGATTTGAGCCCTCAGTTTGAGCCATTTATGTGAGCGTCCTGAAATGGATCATACGCCCCAGAGCCTCTGGGTTACTTCATCTGTTAGCAGTTCATCAGGCAAGGTGCATTCTTTATGGCTATGTTGCTCCGACTCTTCAACCAAAAATAGTGTATTTTTGGAGATTCTGACACGGGTGCTGCATCAAAAAATGAGGAGTCCATGCAAATTAGGTTTATGTTGACTGTTTTTCCTGTTCAGTGTCTGCAACTTTTTCTCTAAATACTCCTTAAATTCCAAGAACAGGGAAACTCAATGTCCATTCGGCATTGCTCCCACGTCAAAGCAATTTTGTCAAAAATGTTATGAGATGGATTAAACAGATCAAAAAAGTCATGTTTATGGTCTTGCAATCAATAGCTGGGCTTGTGAATGTGTATTGCTCTTGACTACTGTGCTTTCGTGTGTGATAACTTAAAAGTTTACTCTCGATCAAAAACAGTTATTCAACGCAAGTAGTTTTGATTGTACCTACTACGTTCGACTCTCTTGACTACTGTGATTTCGTGTGTGATAACTTCAAGTTTACTCTTAAGTAGCTGTGGTTGTACCTGCTACCTTCAACTCTTTGAGCATTTCAATCTTTAGTGTCACTTGATGCCATTAAGAAGATCCTTGATGTTATAAAGAGGTTTGACTGCGTTGGCACAACATGATGGGAAAGAATCAAGCTGCTATTCTACTTCAATCAACTAACTTCATCAGATGAGTATCAAAACTTTGCACTCTGAATTTAAACACATATGTTTAACTTCAACCAGAATATGAAAGTTTCAGTAGCTTTGATACATATGTACATGATCAAAACAGACAAAAAAGAATTAACAACAGATGTACATGGGCAGAATAAAGTTGATCAAAGAATTATCGGACTTGGAATATCTTAAATAAGTCATCAAATATAGGATTTATTTGAGAGCTTATGTCCAGAAATAAGAGATGACACTGCCAGAGCAAAGAATGCCAAGAACTCCATGCTAATTGCTGCTACTGAAGAATCTGTGAATATGTTGTCATTATTTTCTCTCATCCTATTTGTCAGTGGCACAGCAGATGATGCAGCTGATAATAACAAGTATGCTACTACCTGCAATTCCCCACAAAAAGTAAGAATTCGATCTATTTCATGCCTCATGATCGATTCTC
>DF366611.1:493-14416 GCA_000787875.1 Solanum virginianum
GAAGAACCTCACATGAAGCGCTAAAACGCGACGAGCGCTAAAACACTTCGAATTGCCTAATTCTAAACCAACTCTCAAATTTTCTTATCAACACATTAAACCAACTATCCCTTAAGGTCAATAGGCTATATATCATCACCACGAAGCTTTCATCACATCAAAATATTCAATAAAACACTAAGTCGAATCAAATTCCAAAATTGTCTAAAAACTTCAAATCTTCACAACACATTCCATAAACGTTTTACCACACCTATTAGGGGACCCTATATATCGACTTGAAGCATCAAATAATCGAGAACTCAAAAAAATGACAATTATTGTTCTCGGATGAACAGTAACCCGAGAGGGAAATCACTGTTCATCCATTAAGTTATTCCAATATACAATTTACGGGGTCTAACACAACAAAAATAATTCTCACGCAGGATTACAACTGTAAATTATTTATTTACAATAAAATAAACTAAATTATAAGTAATAAAATTCCAAAGCTGAAGGGCAATAGTAAATACAACTCGACATACATATCCTTCAACTAGATGCAAAGTGGTGTTCTAATGGACCCAATACATTGCAAATAGCGGGCCAACTTAGGAAAATGCACCTAAATAAGGGACTCACTTTCGCTCTAACATAGGTTTACTAAGAGTTGATTTCAAAAGACCTTGTATCATACGTCAAAACGTATTCGATACGCCCCAGCCCTCTCCTTTCGCTCTAACATAGGTTTACTAAGAGTTGATTTCAAAAGACCTGATACCCAAGTTGGACAAACTACAGGATGAAATAGTAAATGGCGTTGGCTGATCGTAAACCAACTAGCCACTTACAACTTCCAAAAGATAAAGGGGTTTTTCTGAAGGGACAGCCATGGATAACCACGTAACCACCCTTATTCCTATTGCAAACTATTTGCCGTTTGACAGAATTTATGCCATGAATACAAATGATAATATACATATAATTACACAAATAATGAATGAATAAATAAATCAATAAATGCAATAGACAAATAATCATCACAATATATAAGATAAAACAAGCTTTTGACAGACTAGGCCCCAAGTGGACGACTTGGGTTTGAACTTATGACAACCATTGAATGCAACACGAACCAATAAATTGTCACCTATTCTAAGAAAGGTCAAATGTATAAAAAGGACCGGCCATCAGGTTCGCAAAATCATTCTTTTAAATATATAAAATCAATATCAATAGAAGCATATAATGAATACAATAATAGTGGACACATAAATAAATGAATAATGAATGAATATAAACAATATAGACATATAAATAACAATGTATACACATGTGTTATAATACAAGAATAACAAAAATAGAATTCTCCTCAATTTAAAAAATGAACTCATAATGGTTAGAACATCAAAATACCCCAGCAGAGTCACCATTCTGTTGACATCCCAAAGAGGCAACGCCGTGAAAATTGGTAAAAGTAATTAAATAAAAGAATTTAAAAGAATATTTTTAGAAAAAATAATTTGATTTGGGAGTCGCCACCTAATTTTAAAGATAGTTAAGACCAATTACTTATTTACAAAATTGGTCTACGAACAAAAACAAATTCAGGTAAGGTTTCAAGTTATTCTGAAGGAAAGATATTAGCACTGGAATGCCCAAAATGCCCGAAATTATGCCTTAAAAATGCCCATAATCGTAATTTCCATATATCTCAAATCCATGCGTGATATCAAAAATCAGACTTCATATCTGTGGTTAGGGGGCAAAATTGAGTGAGAAAGGGGTATAATCCTGATTTTAGAACAACCGTCGCAAAAAATAATTTTTCAAAAAAATAGAATTCCACTGGCGATCCACGCCCTGGCTGCAACGTGCCAGGGGAGTGAATCAGTGTTATTTTTCCTAAGTTTTGTGTTTCAGCCTAAGGGTCTTGGGGTCTTGGACCCATGCCCACCTATGCGTAAAAATATCTTTACTTAGCCATTTTTCAACTCTATATCACCCAAAATACTCTCAAAACCCTCTCTAACACTTAGCCAAATATTTCATCCAAATTCAAGTGTCTTACACTTAATTTTGGATCTCAAGAACTTCATTCAAGCTTCAAGTTCTCCTCAAATCTACATTAAGAAAATCTCCAAGTTTAAGGTATATGATTTTTAACCATTAAATCCTTTCACCCATGGTGCCCAATCTTTTTATGAAAATTGTATGTTTCTAAATTGTGCTACTTATGTGTATTACTTATTATGAAGTATGATTACCAATTATGTTGGGGTTTTATGAAATGTTGATTTGAAACTCATGTTTACCTATTTCAAGCTTATACTATGGGATGATTTGTCTATTGTGACTATGCTTATTTTGGGCTATGAAACTATGATCTATTATGAGATATGATGATGAATTTCAAGGTATCTCATGCGGGTTTTACTAAATGTTGGTGGGTTGATTTACATTAAGTTTTCTCACATTACTTCACTCTTGAATTGGATGATTTTGAACTAGTATTGCACACTTGCCAAGTGTTTGATAAAATGTCTTAACAATGATTTCTTGAGTTATTGATGATCTATTTCATGGATTATGATTCAAGTGACTATATAATGATTAAGAGATTGTATGTATGTATGGGATTCATGAATGTATCTATAGTGTTGCAAGTTGACCACACCTTGAAGGGTGACATGCCCAACCACTTTGTTGAGGGGCTGACATGCCTCAACCACTATGATAGGAGGTGATATGCTTGAGGGGTATGTACCTTGACCACTACGATGGGGGTGACATGTCCATCTACCATGTTAAGGGGTATATACCTCAATCACCTTCCAAGGGGTGGCATACCTTGGATTCCATGTAATAGCTTGCTTGGTCTATGATGATGGTCTCTTCCTACACATGTAATCTATATCCTCAAGTTATATGTTTACAAGCATGTTTTACTTCAAGCATTGATCATGCATGCCACATATTCCTACTATATTATATAACCATTGCTTATGATAATGCATTTTGACTATGTTGACTATGTCTTGTTGCATTGCATCCTATATACTTAGTACATTCAAATGTACTAACACATACTCTATGCCTATATAATGTTACCATGTAGGAATCAAAGCACCTCATGATCATCCTACTCGTGACTAATTTTGGCATCTTGAAGATAAGCTTTTGGTGAGTCCTCAAGTTTGGGGATGCTAGCAATGCTACACTTGCTTATGTTACTTCTCTATGTTGATCTTTGATACTATGAGGGTAAGCTTGAAAAGTGTCTTGGCCCCCGCCCAATCTTTTTTTAGAGGTGTTGTTGGAACAATTGATGTATCTATGCTTTGAGCTTGACTCTTGAGTGTTTTATGATTATCTAAGTCTTTCCTTAGCCCTTTATCCTTATTTATATCTCTTGTTGTTGTTGTTGTTTTGCTTCTGCAACCAAGGATTTGTGATTGATATGCTAAGAGACTTGTTTGGGGTTCCTTTGGGTTCCCCATTCGCCGTGTCATGTCTAGACCCTAAGCTTAGGTCGTGACAAGCACCCTTTAGGATCCACAACTGTGGATCCCAGCTGAACTCATATTTTTTTAAATTGAGGAGGAGATATACAATATAACATAAGTATAATAATCACAAAATATACACAGACAATGAAATAAACAATGATATGAGGAATAACCTAGTATTTGTCGAACATCAATAATATACACAATAAATAATAAATAAAAATTATTCCATCTTTTTAATGGGGAGGCCTAAAAATCCGACGGATAGATTCGTCATTGGTCAGGTTTAACAAACAATATGCGTGAATTTAAACCAAAGTTTTCAAATTTTAAAATATAACAAATATCAATCTAAACTAAAAAAAATTAGTCTTTTTGAATGGGGAGACCTCAAAATTTGATGGGTAGATTTTTCATCGCCTAATTTTAACAAACAATAGTAATCCGATAGAAATTACCAAAAGGTAAACAATACTAAAATAATAAAAAGAACAATAGCAACATAAATTCAACTGGAAATTGATCATGACAACAAAAAATATTTTCAGTGATATCAAACAAAAAAATAAAACACAAAGAAAGCATTAATAATTAAATATAGCATATTAACTCAAAATGGATAATCAGCAAATCAAACAAATGATCATGGATCAATAAATATATGAGGTCATTATAGATCTAAGAACAATCATAAAACAAAGAAAAAGGAAAAGGCTATAGATAAAAGAATTCATCAAAACACTTATAGTCTATTCGGAAAGCCACCTGGTAATTGAAATTGGTGTAATTGCTAGGGTAGTAATTACATACCCTGTAATTACACCCTCTGATAATTACAGTGTCCTGTTTGTTTGCCATAGTATAATTACAGTGTAATTACAAGCGTGTTATTTGGTTGCACGAGTGTAATTATAAGGATTTATTAAATTTTAAAAATAAAAGTTAATTATTTAAAATTAAAATTTATATTAGACAAATATAGGTATTTATAAATAATATTAAATTAAATATTTAAGATAAATATTGTCTTTCAAAAATATATTAATTAGTAATACATATTCTTAACTAATATTATAAATAATTAATTTATATTTTAATTAAATTAATTATAAAAACTAAAAATGTAAGTTTTTATGCGAATATCATGAAATGTGTGTTAAAAAAAATATTAAATATTATAAATATAATGTCATAGTAAAATTATTAAAATATTGATAAAAAAATAATCTATCTAATATAACTAAAAAATGGCCTGTAATGTGAAATATCAAGTCAATACTATAAAAACCAATCAAACTAAAAAATATAACATAAGTTTAAATTCAAAATAAAAAATTAACATAATACTCTAAGCCATATTTCAATATGACATACATAAATATGATTTAAAAGAAAAAAATATGTATCTTTATAACTTTATCCAACAATGAATTCAACTTTAATTTAAAAATTAGAATACTAATAAAATCATGCTAGTGAAAAATAAAGTATAACAAAAAAATAAAAAAAGATAATGTGAAAAATTGTATGGAATCATATGACAAAGATTGAGAATAAGAAAGAAATAAATAATAAATCTTATAAAATAAAATACAATTTTAGAAAGAATTAGAATAATAAAAATAAAAATAATTTAAACTAATCAAAATTAAAATAAATTAAAACAAAAATATCAAAAGAAAAATAAAATAAAGAAATTAAAAAGTAACCAACATGTAATTACACCATGTAATTACCTGCAATTTACAGCCTCCCCTGTGAATTGGAAAGAGTAATTACACTCAGTCAATTACACTCAATTACCTGCTGACCATGTGATTACCCGTCCAACCAAATAATCTAGACAGTGTAATTACACCTAATTTCACCAAATCCAATTACCAGGGTGTCCTTCCAAACATGCTCTTAAGTAATTGCCAGAGAATACAACCACTAACAGTTAACTAAATAAACATTGAAAAGACACAAACCAAACAAAACAGTGAGTATAGTACCATCCTTGAAGCAGGACTTCGGGGCTGAAATCATGTGAATGAGATTTTCAATTTCATGTAGTGAAATCATATGAATGAGATTTTCAATTTCGTGTACGAACTTGGAGCTTCGTCGAGATGCTTTGTTGTGGCTGCCTATTATTATTGTTGTTGTTTGTTTGTTGGTGATGTCGGGCTTATTTGGGGCTAGTTTTTGTGGCATTATGATGAAGATTCGGGTGTGGTGGCAGACTGATTTGAGTCAGTTTCGTAGGGGGTTTTGTGGCGGCGTTTTGGGGGTGATTTTGGTTGATTAAGAGGTTGAAATGGTGACATTTTTCATGTGTTTTTTCATGGGTTTTTGGGGTTGTGTTCTGGCTGGTTGTTAGGTGAAAACAGAGGGGGTTTGAATGGTGTTTGGAGCTGCCATGGGTGGCTGGAAATGGAGGTTTTGGGGGCTGATTCATGGAGGATTTTCTAGCACTATATGGGTAGCATTTTAGGTGGGGTTTAGGTGGATGATTTCGGGTTGTTTGGGGTCGATCTTGGGTTGATTTTGTGGTGGTTGAGGCATGAAGGAGGTGGTTTTATGGTGGCTGGAAATGGAGTTGCTGGCTAGAAAAATAGGGAAACGAAGAAGAAGGGTGGTGGTGGAAGAAGGTGGAGGAGAAAGGAAGAGGAAGAAGAGGGCCTGGTTTGGTGGTTTTCCAGCAATGGTCCACCGAATTCCGGTGGCGGCTGCCGGAAAAGAAAATAGGAAAGAGGATAAAATATCTTTTAGGTTTCTAAAATTGAAATGCCTATCTATTTTGTACCCTATTTGGTATAATATTAAGGTTATATACACATTTCATCTCAAAACCAAATGGGCGAAAAAGATATGAATCCAAATTGTGGGTCAATTGAACATAGACATATAATTTTATCTAGACAAGAAAATGACTTATTACACTGCATTTAAAAGTTTAAAATTAAGCTAATCAAAATTCTAATATTTTGCAAATAAAAGTAGTTATCAAATATTATTCTAAAATCTCCAAAATTAAATTTTAAACTATTTAAAAATATCAACATAAAAAGTGTGAATTTTAGAAGTATTGGGCCAAAATTGGGTGTCAACACACTACACACCCTGAAAAAGAACAAAAACAACAAACAAAAGTAAAATAAGGGAACTACGGATTAACACCTGAATTGCTTATGAATTAAGAAGTCTAGTCATATTCCCCTACAATGGTGCCAAATTCTTGATGTCGCCCAAGTTACACCTCCATTTTAGAGGATAAAGTGGTCGTTATCAAGAAATAGAACCTAATAAAGGTTAGGGTCAAACCCATAGCGAATACATAAGCTCAAGAGAATTCAATGATTGCAATTCAAATGGTTAACCAACATACTTCCCCAAAAAGAGAGGTTTTGCAATAATCAATGAGAAATATAACTAAACTAACTATCACAAGAGAGAAGTCAATAAGGAGAGAAACTAGGGTATTATATTCCCCATGATTCCCCACCTCAGTATTATTTGATAACCTAATTCTTTTCTACTGTATAGCATGTAGGTCAGTAAGTTATTTCACCAAGCCCTCTGGTCAAAGCTAAGAGGTGAATTTCACTATGAGACTTGACCCATGGCTCCATAGTGTCCATTACTAACCCTTACCTATTAGTCCCAGTATAACATCTCCCTAACCAGGTTTGGTTAGTTAGACGAGAACACATCAATCGAATCTTGTTAATTAATATTTGTTCCTATTCATTACTACCTTGGTCTAGTCAGTAACACTAGGTGAGTTCTAATGTTGGCCACCACTAAAAAACATGCAAAACGAAGAGAGTTAATTAATACATGCATATACACCTTACAAGAATCATGAATGATCATGTTTTACTTTGTTAGTTCTTCATGGTTCCACAACCCTAGTTGTCGATTTAGCTACTCATGCTCTGTGTAGATGCAAGAATTATGGATTGAGAAAACATAATTGAACACTTACAAAAAAGAATTAAAAACAAGCAAATCCAACTTCAATAAAAATCACATGCTTAAAGATGAAATTCAAACTTAAGTTTTCTCAAAGACTCTCCAAGATGATCTCTCAATTTTCTCTCTCTTAAAACTGAGTTCTCTCAGTACAAGGTGAAAAGTTATGAAAAATAATCTAAAAATCTATTTATAATAAGTAAAATACAAGTCCTAAACAAAACAGGAGAACTAGTCAGCATGCTATACGAAAGGTATTTACCGGCCATATTACATTCCACGACCCTTAATCGAGGTCTCGTACTCAGCTACTAAAAATTTGGACTTTAACTCTATGATACCTCTCTATGACTCATAAAGGGGGTTTTATCTGATGATACTCAGAAAGTCCTAATCTCTGATCCTCAGGCCATGAACAATCTTCTACAACTAGTAAAACCTTCTACGGCTCGTCTGTATATTCATAGAATAAACTTCATAAAATATTTCCTCACTAGAATTGTTCACAAAACCACCCTATGAACCATAAAGGATCTCGTATAACAGCAAAATCAGTAACTTCTGCACTTTTCCCCAAAATCAAGGCCAACCTATTATCTTGCAAATATAAACACAAAAACACATAAAACCAACTAGTATCGCATTGAGAACAAACAAAATTCCAAGTTTTAAGCATCAAAAGTGTTATATTTTGGTAGCAGATCAGTGGAAAAGATCAGGTCTAATCAACTGGGCTTCTCCAACCTCAACCCACCTAATTGGTGATCTACATCACTTCCTATACAAAGCTTTTTAGGAAGCCATTTAAATGCTCGCATGATAACTATTGTTCTATGCAAATTCAATCAATGGTAAGGGGTCATCCCAATTTCCCTTAAAGTCAAGGACACGGGCTCTCAATAAGTCCTCTAATGTATGAATTGTGCATTCTACCTGGCCATCTGTCTGAGGATGAAAGGTGGTACTCAGATTCACTTTTTTCCAACCCCTTCTGGAAAGATCTCTAAAATTGGGAGATGAATTGAGCCCCTCTGTCCAAGATGATGGACAAGGGAACTCCATGCAACCTCACAATCTCACGGATGTAAAACTTGGCATACTCCTCTATAGTGTTAGTTGTCTTAATTGCTAAGAAATGAGCTAATTGACTAATCCTACCCACAATCACCCATATCAAATTGTGTTGCTTCTGAGACCTTGACAAACCAGTAATGAAGTTCATGTTGATCATCTCCCACTTCCATTCAGGAATCTCAAAGTTCTGAGCCAATCCACATGGCCTTTACTGCTTAACTTTAACTTGTTGGCAATTCGGGCACTTAGAAACAAACTCAGAAATATTCCTCTTCATTCCACTCCACTAATAAACTTCCCTCAAGTCGTGGTACATCTTGGTAGAGCTAGGATGAATGGAATACCTAAAGCTATGGGCTTCTACTATAATTCTATCTCAAACACCATCAACATCTAAAACACACAATCTACTCTAGTATCTCAACACTCCATTGGGTGGTAGAAAATGTTCATTTCATTATCCTTGAGGATCTCCAACCATCTCCTTTGCCTTAGGTTGAGCTCTTTCTGACTGAAGATGTACTGCAAACTATCGCGGTTAGTGAACATATCCACATACACTCCATATAAGTAGTGGAGCCATATTTTAAGTGCAAACACCACCGCTACCAACTCAAGATCATGGGTTGGATAGTTTATCTCATGAACCTTAAGTTGTCTAAAGTCATAGGCTATCACTTTCCTTCTCTGCATCAGTACAAAACCTAATCCAACTCTTGACGCATCATTATATATCACAAAGTCTTCTATCCTAACTGGCAAGGTTAAAACTGATGCAGTAGACAATCTAGTCTTCAACTCTTGGAAACTTTTCTCACAATCATCAGACCACTGAAATTTGACCTTCTTCTGAGTCAATTTGGTCAATGGTGCGTATAGGGAAGAAAAATCATCAACAAATCTGCGGTAATAGCCTGTCAACCCCAACAAACTTCTTATGTCAATCGAAGGGGTCCCTTTGGGCAAGTTCTAAATCGTTTCAATGTCTTGGGGATCTACTCGAATACCATCACCAGAAATAATATGGCCTAGGAATGCCACTGAATTGAGCCAAAACTCATTTCAAAAACTTTGTGTATAACTCATGGTCCTTAACAGTCTGGAGCATAACTCTAAGGTGATTGGCATGCTCCTCCTCATCTCTCGAATACACCAATATGTCATCGATAAACACGACCACAAACATATCAAGATATTTTTTAAACACCCCATTCATCAGGTCTATGAAGGCTGCAGTTGCATTCTTCAATTCAAAGGACGGGACTAAGACCTTAAAATGGCCATATTTAGTCCTAAAGGTTTTCTTTGGAATATCACATTCCCTCATTTTCAACTAATGGTAGCCAAATCTAAGGTCTATCTTTGAGAATCAAAAGGCACCCTGGAGTTGGTCAAAGATATCATCTATCCTGGGGAGAGGATATTTATTTTTTATCGTGACCTTGTTTAGTTGCCTATAGTCAATGCACATTCTAAGGGACCCATATTTCTTTCACACGAATAGGACAGGGGCATCCCAAGGAGAAACACTCGGCCTGATAAAGTCATTCTCTAACAAATATCTCAATTGCTCTTTTAACTCAGTATAGGCCATCCTATAAGGTAAAATTGAGATAGGCTGGGTATCTAGAAGAACATCAATCCAAAAGTTAATCTCCCTATCAGGACTCCAGGTAGATCCTCAAGAAACACTTTAGGAAACTCATTCACAATCGGGACAAACTCTAGAGTAGGAAAGTCAACATCATCAGACTTAACTCGCACGTGGTGATAGATACAACCCTTTGAAATTAGGTTTCCACCCTAAGGTAAAAGATAAACTTTCCCTTAGGCGCAATAGAATTACCCTTCTACTCTAGAACTAGCTCATTCAGGAATTGAAGTTTAACGATTCAAACTCTACAATCAATGGAGGCATAATAGGAGTAGAGCCAATCCATGCCTAGGATCAAATCCAAATTAATCCTTTCTAACTCCACCAAATCAACAAGAGTATCCTTATGATGGATTGACACTACACAATCTCTATAGATTCTCTCTACTAGAATAGACTTACTGATGTCACCCAAGTTACACCTCCATTTTAGATGATAAAGCGATCATTTTCAAGAAATAAAATCTAACTAAGTTTAGGGTCGAACCCATAAGGAATACATAGACTTAAGAAAAATTCACCAATAAGCAGTACAATTAGTTAACCGACTCAATTCCCTCGAGGGGTTTACAATATGGAATAAGAAAATAAACAAAACTAACTATCACAAGTGGCAATCAATAATAGAGAGCAATTAGGGTAGTGTGGTGTGTTCCCCATGATTCCCCAACTTAGTATTAACGGATAACCCAATTCTTGTCTAGTATATAGCATGTAGGTTGATAATTTAAGTTCACCAAGCCCTTTGGCCAAAGATAAGAGACGAATTTCACTATGCTACTTGACCCATCTCCACAATGTACAATACTAACCATTACCTACAAGTCCTAGTACAACCTCCACTTAGCCCAGTTCGATTGATTAGATGAGAACACATCAATCAAATCCTCTTAATCAATCTCTTTTCCTATACATTACTACATTGGTCGAGTCAGTAATACTAGGCGAGTACTAATGTTGGCCACCACTAGAAAACTTTCAAAATGAAGAGAATTGATTAATGCATGCATATACCCAATCTAAGAATTGTAAATTATCTGGGTTTACTTTGTTAGTTCTTCATGGTTCTCACAACCTTAGTTGTGGATTAAGCCATGCATGCTATATGTAGATGAAGAAATCATGAATTGAGAAAACCTAATTAAACACTTACACAATTGAATTAAGCCCAAGTAAATCCAAGATCAATGAGAATCACAAGATGGAAGATCAAATTTACCCACAAGTGTTTTCTCACAATTTTCTCTCTCAAGTATTAAGTTCTCCAAGTACAAACCCTAAAAACTCTAAATAATGACGTCCTCCTCTGAACAATAACCTTAAAGTACTTTTTATAGTAATTACAATTAAGTCCTAAATAAATTAGGAAAACTAGTTAGTAAACTCCATGAAAACTCTTTACGACTCATAGTTGGGGTGTCGTAGTCAGCTACCGCGATTTTGGACTTGTCATGACCCAAGCCTAGGGCCAAGGCATGATCGGCAAATGGGGAACCCGAAGGAACCCCAAACAAGCCTAATAGCATATTATTACACATTCTTATTCGCAGAAGCAATTAAAATGACAATGAAAGATAAGCATAAATAAGGAAATTGGGACTAAGGGTAAACTTCCATATCACAATATCAAGAAACAAGAGAGTCAAGGCTCATAGCATAGATACATAAATGTCCAATAACACCTCTACTATATAGATATGAGTGGGGGCCACGACAAATAATCGGGCTCACCCTCATAGTCAATACATATATAAAGGAAAGATAGCTTTAGTACATAGAAAGAGATCATAAGCAATGTCCCCGGAGTGGAGGACTCACCAACAAGCTTGAGAGACAATCGTACTAGCCACGTGGAGGAGGAGGATGATCAAGCAGTGCACTAGTTCCTACATGGTAACATCATATAGGCATAGAGTATGCAATAGTACATTTGAATGTACTAAGTATGTGCGATGCAATACAACAAGAGATAAGCATCATCGGTAAAATGCATAATCATAAGCAATGAATAACATACTAACAATATGACATGTATGAGTGATTTTTGAAGTAAAACCATGCTTACAATCCAAATCAACTTGTGTAGTTCATAATACATAGTATGGGAAGAAATCTCAACCAACATAAAATAAGACCAAGTGAGCTACAACTTGGAATCCCGATGTCAACACCATATTAGAAGAAAGGGAGAAGTTACTTGCCAAGGTAAACCTCTTAATGCCTAAGTGGATTCACTAAATCTGATGTGAACTGAGTACACTCCTCTAGTTCTTGGACTCGAGTACTCGCCTCAAGCCCGGACTCGGGGAATCGCCTCAAGCCCTTATATTTAGGGTACTTGCCTCTTAATGATTTGGAGACTCGCCTTTAATCCCTTCACCTATGGTGGTACGTAGTTGTAGGACTTGGGGACTCGTCTTTAGTCCACTTAGTGCTAACTCCAATCCCACAGAATATATAAGATGATCGTTCTTTAATAACATGCAATAAACATATAGACATGGCACAAGTAGCTCTTAACATCATTAACTTCAAATGGTGAGCCTAACTTCAGTCATAAGAATGGGTCATCATCAACATTACCCTTTTAATAACATCAACATCAAATGCTCATAAGAGGTATAATCTTAAGAAAGGGGCTTAATCTGGCCCTACAACATCATTAATATTTTTCATCATTTAAACACATCTTTAGAAAGGTCATAATCATCATAGAGTCACTTGAATCATAACTCAACCAATAAATCATCAAAACTTAAAGAATCCTTAAAAAGGCATTTTATCAAACACTTGGTGGGTGTGTAATGATATTGTAAAACCATGCAATTCAAGAGTGTTATCATGTTAGAAAATTCAATCTAAAACCACAAATAGATACTTGGTAACACCCTCAAGCAATATACATCAGACCCTTCATAAAATCTCACAATAAATCTTAGATTCATAGCTCAAAACATAGTAAAATAGTCATAATTTCATAAACCCCAACATAGTATGCAGTGAATTTCAAAATAAGTAAGACCTATGAGTAAATCCACTTTAAATCATGCATTCTTTAAGAAAAGGAAGCTTGGACATCATGGGTGTAAGGAACCCATGAAAGAAACCCACATATCTTAGCTTTTGGAGAATCCTTGAAGAAAATTAGAGATAGAAACTTGAAGCTTGGGTGAAATCCTTAGTATCCAGACAAGTTTTGAGACTTGAATTTAGGAGATGAAATATTGTTTAAGTGTTTGGAAGAGTATTTGGGAATGTCTTCGATTATATGAGGGTGAAATAAAGCTATGTATATGTATTTCCACGCATGGGAAGGTTTAGGCCCAAGACTCAAAAGTCTTGGACCAAATTGAAAAATTGGACAGCAAAATACACTTGGGCACATCGCGGCCCAAACGCAGATTAACATTATTTTCCATCAAACATTGAAATTTTGAAATTTATTATGGTTGATCTAAAATCGGGGTTAGACCTATATCCCACTCAATTTGACCCCCTGAACAAGAATATGAAGTCAAAATTTTGAAATAACTCATGAATTTTGAGATATATGAAAATTACAATTCTGGGCACTTTTGAGATATATTTTCGGGCACTTTTTGAGGTCGTTACAGGATTTCTCTTCTACGACACTATTTCACGACCCATAAACTAATGTAGAGCTCATACTGCATGTTCATAGACTTCAATTTCATCAGATTGTCCTTCACTAAAAATCTTCACTAAACCTATCTATACGTCTCGTAT
>DF366610.1:12922-24760 GCA_000787875.1 Solanum virginianum
GCTTTGAATGTGGGGAACTTGGTCACAAGAAGGTGGATTATCCAAGAAACCATAGCAAAGGCCGAGGTAAAAATGTGATTCCATTGGGTAGAGATGGTCCTCAAGGTGGTGCGCTGAGGCATAATCGGTTTTATGCTCTACATGAGAGGCAAGAGGTTGGGAGGTTCCTGATGTTGTTACTAGTATATTGAAAATCTTGGACTTTGATGTATATGCTTTAATTGATCCAGGTGCCACTCTTTCTTTTTCCACCCCCTTTGTTGCTCAAAAGTTCCATGTTGACCCCGAGTTATTGCGTTAGTCATATGAAGTGTCTACTCCTATTGGTGCTTCTATTGTTGCTAGGAAAGTTTATAGGAGTTGCCCTATTTGAATTTTGCATAAGTTGTTGCCTTGTGATCTTGTTGAATTAGACATGGTAGATTTTGATGTCATTCTTGGGAAAGATTAGTTGCATGCCTACTATGCTTCTATTGATTGAAGAACCCATAGTGTCAAATTTCAATTCCCTAATGAACCCATCCTTGAGTGGATAGATTGGTTGTATGCTTGCTATGCTTCTATTGATTGCAGAACCCATAGGGTTAAATTTCAATTCCCAAATAAACCCGTCCTTGAGTGGGAAAGTCAAGATTAGTGGTAAAGGGTAGGTTCATCTGTTACATTAAAGCCCGTAAGTTGATCTCTAAAGGGAGTCTTTTCCATCTTGTGAGAGTTAGGGATTTGGAGTCTAAAGTCCTTCCCATAGAGTCGATTCCGGTTGTAAAAGAGTTCCTTGATATCTTTCCAAATGATCTTCCCGGTGTCCCTCAAGAAAAGGAGATAGATTTTGGCATAGATCTCCTTCCTGATAACCCATTTCTATTTCCCCTTACAGTATGGCCCCGCGGAGTTGAAGGCGTTAAAGGAACAATTGAAGGATTTGTCGGAGAAGGGATTTATTTGGCCTAGCAAATCACCTTAAGGTGCAACAGTGTTGTTTGTAAAGAAGAAGGATGGGTCACTTAGAATGTGCATTGACTACCGGCAACTCAATAGGGTCACTATAAAGAATAGATATCCTCTTCCAAGGATTGATGATTTGTTTAACCAATAGCTACAGGCTAGCTTTTTCTCTAAGATTGATCTTCGGTCTGGGTATCATCAAGTAAGGGTGAGAGAGTGTGATATTCCCAAGACGGCCTTCCGGACTAGATATGAGCATTATGAGTTTGTTGTGATATCTTTTGGGTTGACCAATGCACTGGCCATCTTCATGGGCCTAATGACTTGATGACCTTCCGGACTAGATATGAGCATTATGAGTTTGTTGTGATATCTTTTGGGTTGACCAATGCACTGGCCATCTTCATGGGCCTAATGACTAGGGTCTTCAAACCCTACCTTGTTTCTTTTATTGTGGTTTTCATTGATGATATTATGATCTATTCACATAGTAGGGAGGAGCATATAGGGTATTTAAGGTTTGTGTTGCAAAGATTAAAGGAGGAGAAATTGTATGCCAAATATGACAAGTGTGAATTTTGGTTGAAGGAGGTTGAATTCTTGGGTCATCTGATGTCGGGGGATGGTATTAAGGTGGATCCTAAGAAGATCGATGTGAGTAGAAATTAGCCTAGACCATTGAGCCCATCGGATATTAGGAGTTTTTTGGGCCTAGTGGGTTATTATAGAAGGTTTTTGAATGGGTTCTCCTCTATTACTTCCCCTATGACAAAATTGACTCAAAAGAAGGTTAAGTTTGTGTGGACCGATGAGAATAAGAGAAGCTTCCAAACATTGAAAGACAAGCTTGTGTCCACTCCTATATTATCACTACTGGTTGAGATTGAGGGATTTATAGTGTATTGTGATGCTTCCCGAGTTGGTCTGGGTTGTAGGTTGATGCAAAATGGTAAGGTCATAGGTTATGCTTCTAGACAACTCAAGGTACATGAAAGGAACTACCCTACCCATGATCTAGAGTTAGCTGCCATTGTGTTTGCATTAAAGATTTGGCATCACTACTTGTATGGGGTGCATGTTGATCTGCTCACCGATCACAAGAGCCTCCAATATGTCTTCATTCAAAAAGATCTCAACTTGAGACAAAGAAGGTGGCGAGAACTTCTTAAGGACTATGATATGAGTGTACATTACTATCCTAGTAAGGAAAATATGGTGGCAGGTGCTTTGATTAGGGTGTCTATGGGTAGCCTACCTCATGTTGGTGGCGGTGATAAGGAAATGGCTAGGGAGGTCCATCGATTAGCTAGATTGGGGTTTAAGTTGGAAGAGATTGGTGATGATAGTGTTGTTGTTGTTAATGGGTCTAAGTCTTCATTAGTTGATGAGGTGATAGCAAAACAAGATCTTGACTCCTCCTTGCTTGAATTGAAGGCCTTGGTGAAAGAGGGCAAAGTAGAGGTTTTCTCCCAAGGGGGAGATGGTGCCCTTAGGTAGCAAGGTAGGTTGTGTGTGCCTTTTGTTGATGGTTTGAGAGAGAAAATCCTCGATGAGGCCCATAATTCTTCTTATTCTATCCACCTCGGTTCCACCAAAATGTATAGAAACTTGAGGGGTGTGTATTGGTGGGGAGGCATGAAGAAGGACATTGCCAAATTCGTTTTCGATTGCCATGGTTGTCAATAAGTCAAAGCCAAACATCAAAGGCTGGGTGACCTAACCCAAGAAATCGGGATTCCCACTTGGAAGTGAAAGGTGATTAATATGAATTTTGTGATTGGGTTGCCCAAGACTAGGAAGGGTTTTGATTCCATATGGGTGGTGGTTGATAGGATGACGAAATCGACTCACTTTCTACTAGTTCAGACCACATATGGGGCTGAAGAGTATGCAAGGTTTTACATCCATGAGTTAGTGAGGTTACATGGGGTTCCTTTGTCCATCATATCGAATTGTGGTGTACAATTCACTTCACACTTTTGGAGGTCTTTTCAAAGGGGTCTTAAAATTCACCTTAGTACAGCCTTTCACCCTCAAACGGATAGCCAAGCCGAAAGAACCATTCAAACACTTGAGTATATGCTTAGGGCTTGTGTCTTGGAACTTAAGGGTAGTTGGGATGACTATCTTTCTTTGATTGAATTTGCATACAGCAATAGCTATCATTCTAGCATCGGTATGACTCCTTTTGAGGCTCTTTATGAAAGACGTTGTAGATCACCGATTGGTTAGTTTGAGGTTGGAGAGGTGGCTTTATTGGAACCAGATCTGGTTTTGGAGGCTCTTGAGAAGTTAGGATGATTAGGGAAACATTGAAAATAGCCCAAAGTCATCAAAAATCCTATGCCGATGTGAGAAGAAGAGACCTTGAATTCAAAGTGGGTGATTGGATATATTTGAAAGTTTCTCTAATGAAAGGTGTGGTCTATTTTGGTAAAAAAGGGAAGTTAAGTCCATGATATGTTGGTCCTTATGGGATGATAACGAGGGTTGGCAAGGTAGCTTAATTTTAAGTCATATATTTCAGCCCCTATGTCACTCATATGCATTCATGTTTAAGTTGGCAAACTTATAATGATTTTACACTTATGTTGAAATTTTGAAAATGGTGTTTTGAATGTAATATTGCATTTATGTTAGGACTGATTTGTTTGTGATCATTCTTGTCTTGTATGTCTCTTTTACATTCAGGGACGAATGTTTCCTGAGGGGAGATATTGAAACGACCCCAAAAAGTGCTCGAAAATGTGCCTTGGAATGACTGAAATTTTAAATTCTATATATCTCAAAATTCGTGAGCGATATCAAAAATTTGACTTCATATTCTTGTTGAGGGAGTCAAAATTAGGGGGTGAAAGGTCTAACCCCGATTTTAGAGCAATCAAATCACAATTTCAAATTTCTAAAATTTCAATTTCCAGAATTGGTCCCTGACAGTGCCGCGACGCGTATCTGTCATGGACATGTGTAAACTTGGTCTCCACGATAGGTTCAGGATGCAGATCTATGTAAATTCTGCCCAGATATTTTTCTTGCGGTCCAAGACTTTTAAGTTTTGGGCGTAAGTGTTCCCAAATGTGAATATACCTAAGCCATTTTTCACCCGCATATCATTCTAAACATTCCCCAATACTCACTTAAATACTTAGCCATATTTTTCACTCCCAAATTCAAGTCTAAAAACCCTCATCCAGAACTAAGGATTTTTTTCAAGCTTCAAGCTTCCATTTTCAATCTTCATCAAGAGTTTCTTCAAAGCTAAGGTATGTGGGCTTCAACCATTGAGTCCTTTCACCCATGGTGCCCTAACCTCTTTTTTACTCAATTTGCATGATTTAAAGTTGATTTTAGAATTGGGTTTACTAGTATGAACATGTCTATGAACTATGTATAAGCTATGTAAGGTTGTGACTGTTTTGCTATGTTTTGAGCTATAAATCTTGAGTCTATTGTAAGATTTGAAGAGGGGTTTGATGTATGTTTCTTGAGGGTGTTGCAAGGTGTTGATTGATGGTTTTACAATAGATTTTCTTGCATATCTCATCTCTATATTTCATGATTTTATACTAGCATTACACACCCTCTAACTATTTGATAAAATGTCTGGATGTAGTTTCTTGAGTAATTGAAGGTCCAAAGCATGAGATATGATATGATTGATTTTATGGTGATGAAAGAAGCTTATGTATATAATATATTCTATATAAAGTGTTGCATTAGGTCATGCCCAATCCAGGGGGACTAAGAGCCCGGATAACATTATCGGGGGGTTTGTACCTTGATAACCGAGGTGGGGGTTTGTACTTATCAACCATGTAAGGGGTTTGTACTTCGTCACTAAGGTGATAAGGTGAAATTATCATCAACCATGTGAGGGATTTGTACCACACCACCAAGGTTACAGGGTGAGACCATCATCAACCAACCAAGGGGTTTGTAATTTGAAAATCTAGCTTGGTCTCTTCTACATATATGATATCCTATATGAATATGAGTTACTTGAACATGTTTTACTTGAGCATTGGTCATTCATGCCATATTGTTTTATGATATCTATTGCCTATTGTTATGCATTTTGAGTATGATGACTATCCCCTGTTGCATTGCATCCTACATACTTGGTGCATTCAAACGTACTAACGCATACTCTTGCTTACATGATATCACTATGTAGGAACAAGTGCCCAAGTTGATCATCCTCCTCCACGTGGCTTGTTCAATACTATTCAAGCTAGTTGGTGGATCCTCCACTTCGGGGACTTTAGTCTATTTTGTTCTTATTATGTATTGAGACATTCTTCTTTATGTTCTACTTTGACTATAAGGGTGAGCCCGGTTGCTTTGCCTTGGCCCCCCCTCTTATCTAAGTATTAGAGGTGTTTGTTGGACATGTTATGTATCTATGATATGAGCTTTGACTCTTTGTCTCTTGATTGTGATGTTATGCAAGCTTTCCCCTTAACCCCTTTGCCCCTATTCTTACTCTTTTCGTCTTTTATATGCTGCGAGACCGATGATGTGTAATGATAAGTTAAGAGGCTTGTTTGGGGTTCCTTCGGGTTCCCCATTCACCGTGTCACATCTAGGCCCTAGGTTTGGGTCATGAAACAACCCTAATTGTGGATTTAGCTATACATATTCATTGTAGATGCAAGAGTCTTGATATAGAATAACATAATTAAGCACTGACTAGAATGAAATTAAGAACAAGAAATGAAAGCTCTACAATGGAAATCTTAAAATATTAATTAAAATCACAAAATAACATTTCAAGTATTTTTCTCAATGTTCCTCTCCCCTCTTTTACTTTTCCTACTTGTTTTCTCATGGAAATGACTTAAAAACCTATTTATTGTCTTTAAAATATAAATTCAAAACAAAATAGGAGAACTGGATTTGGCAGATAGTACAAGCAAGTCTATGGGCCGTATTAAGTTCTGTTGCCCGTATCAGGGCTTCGTGGGCTTCATTCTTCAATTCTAGGTTTAGCTTCTATGAGACATCTCTATAGGTTATATTCAGACTTACAGCTGTATAGGGTTTTTTCTGATGATTTTTCAAACTCCCAATCTTCTAATCCTCAGGGTTCGGAACCTCATCTACAACTTATAATTCATTATATGACTTGTCTGTTAGTTCATAGGTCAACTTCAGAAAGTCACCCTTTCACTGGACTTTACAACAAACATAATTCTACAGCTCGTGGAAACTTCCATGGCTCGTAAAGAGTGTCGTAGAATAGCATAAACTTTAGCAACTGCACACTTAGCCCAAAATCGTGCCAAATCTTGTAATCTTGAAAAATAAACATAAAAATATATCAAACCTACTAACATCACTTTGAGAACACACAATTATAAGTTTAAGATTCAAAAGTGTTGTATTTTGAAAGCACATCAGTGATAAATGTGGATATTTTGCATGAAGGCAGTAAAGAAACCAAGATAGTAAGCACCCCAGAAAGCGATGAAGAAGCATTAGGAGCGGAGCCTAAATAAGAGGAGCGTAAGGAGTTAGTATGGGTGGAAGACCAAATCATGGACACTGTTATAGCAACATCTCTTTTAGACATATCCATTATAGGCACATCTGATGTACGTAGGCCTAAGCCTAAGAGGCCATTAATTGATCTTGAGAGTGCACCATTAGATGAGGGTATTGATTCCCCCATGACCACTTCTTCAGCTCTACCACCACCACAACAAGATTGATTTGGATTCCAATGCACATTCCTTCTTTTTATGCTTGATTTCTTGTTCCTTACACATTGAGGACAATGTTTTTTAATTAGGAGAAGGTGAGGATGTGAAGTTCCTTGTCTCTATTGATGATGATGATTACCTCATATTTTTGTTATAGTTTGGTGAGACAATGATGTTTATTTTGATTTTATTGATGAATGTTGAGACAATTTTAAATTTTTGGTTTGTAAATAATTTTAATTAGGATTGAAATAGAGTAGTATTTGTTTTGCTATTTTAATTTTCATCTTTTTGAGTTGAATAAATTAATGATTGCAAATGATTTCCCTAAATCTTGGCAAACCCTATGCATATATGATAAGCTGTTCAATGTGAATATTATGTCTCTTGTCCTTAGCAATCCGAGCATTGATGACCCATATCTTTGATTCGGATGGTGTCAAGGATGAGAAGTATGTTCTCACTCATTAATTAGTCCTTTTCTTTATAAATCAATCAATAAATAAATTTGATGCATCTTGAGTTGACTATGTCAATGCTTGAGCTTTGATATGCGATGATTGGAAGTTGTGAATTTATTGTCATTTTTCAAATATGAATCCATTTTGCCATTGTAAGATTAGAAATTTTGTTGAAAGACATGTTTTGCAACATCTAGAAGTTTCCTGGTTTATTTTGAGGATTAATTTGGTCTATACGGATTAGGAAAGGACCTTAGACCTTCTTTCGTTCCATTAATTCCACTTTGACCATATTGACCTCCATCGATAATTAATTGAGTGCCTAGTAAAACGCCTGTGAGCCTTGATCCTTTCTTTGGCAACCGTGTAGCCTTAACTTGTATTTGTGAAAGACAATTCCTTCTTATTCCTTACCAATCCCTCCTTGAGCAAATGAGCAAAGTGAGGGCCAAAGGCCAAAGTTGGAAGTGTTGGTAGAAAGAGGGGGGTGTCTCCCATGAATAAGTCCAGGAAAGACAAAAGAAAAAGAAAGAAATGTGAGAAGTCCTAGAAATGATGAAAGTAAGACAAATGTTGAAAATAATGTGTAGAGTTTAAGAAGGGATGAGCCACTACTATTCATGTGTTATCCTACCCAACCTTAACCCTATATTACAGCCCTAACAAAGTCCTTTGGGATCTTAGTCCTAAAGAAAATCAAATGAACTCCGATTGAGAATAAGGGCAAGCCTATGGGTTGAAGCTTACAAGCTATTTCTCAATTGGGAGAGTGAGTGTTGAAGAGATGCTTTGAAAATAATGTCATAATCTTGTGTGTTAAGGATTTTCTTTAGCGTGAGGGAAAATGGTGATGCCTTTAGGCAATGATCAGCAGCTACATGAACAATTGTGAGCATAACTATGTTTTGATTACTCCTTAGTCATCTCTTAAGGCTTCAAAATCACATAAGTGGTTTGTGAAAGTTTCAGAGTGGATGAAAAAGGTAGAATTGTATGTGTTGCTCCCTGTGGCCCTATTTGCAAGCTTTAGAATTAGAATAATTGATATTTGATTTTCTTGAGGGAAAGCAAAGGCTTAAGTTGGGGGTGTTAAGGAGTCCATGTTTCAAACTTATTTAAGGCCTAGTTTGCAAAGAAATATTATCCTCGGTGTGCCATTATTTCCAATCTCTAACTAATATGTATGTATTGTGTCAGGAAATGGAACTAAAAGTGCACAAATGGACAATGCTTTGACAAATCTTGAAAAAGGAGCAAAAGTGTCCAAAAGGCGAATAGAAACTGCATCGTGCACATATTTGATGATCTACCAAACACTCAGAGGGACCTCCTAGCATTGTAGCAACCAAGATTTATGCCCAAGTTAGGAAGGTAGTTAGAATCAATGTCTCCAAACATATTCAGCGTACTACTGAATGGCCTTAGAGATCACCTAAAGTTACAGGACTTAGAGTCTCAAAATCATGACATGAAGGCGATGAGATAGAAACTTTGGCAAATCGCTAACCTATATCAACTAAGTGATGAACCATCGCCTAATGTTATAGAGAAACAAGCCTTTATGGGGATGTAGAGGAAAGCAGTCAAGTGAACATTCGGCGCATTGTTAGAGTGCTTGACGATGGCCTACCTTGATCGCCAAATGGCAACTCGTTACACAAACTCGTATACTTTTGCATGGACTATTTAAGCAATTTTAAAAAGGATATAGTACGTCATCATTCTTCTTAGCTTTATAGAGAGAGTAGTAGTATATAGAACATTCCTTGCTCTAGAGTACAAAGGGTTGATAGGATTTCAAGCTTTTGGGAAGCAAAATTTGAGGAGATCTACTAATGTTAATCAACTTTTCTGTATTCAATCTTGTTACTCATGACTTTAACTACTATATTTGGCATTGAATCTCTAATTTCTGGCATGAGAGGTTAAAACCCCCATGCTGGGGGTGTGTAAATAATTTGGGTCTTTCATTTATCTGTTGTCTTTGATATTTTGACTTTATTATTGTTGATTTAAGTGAATTTATATCTATTCTTATGTTTAATCTATAATTTCAAGATTGCAAACTTGGGATTTAATTTAGATCTATAATTATTGCTTTAGCAGAAGTTATTAGAGCGTGGAATGGATGTAATGGCTGGAAACCTTCTAGGGTTTCAAGTGAAGGCCATAACTATGGATTCAATTGCTAAGGTTTTAGTGGTTTAGCTGAGACTTCTTAGACCAAGTGTGTCCTCGCTGGTCCATGTATGATATCATAATTGAATCATATTAAATACTTGTGTGTCATAACTGAACATGGGTTATAAGAAACCTAGCCTATTCACTCATTATCAACTCAATTAGTCAAATATTTAGACCCAGCTGGTAGATTGATTCCCATATTTGGACATCCCAAACATCTCTCTTAATTTGTTGATCAATTTATTAATTTAGACATTATGTAGTTGAATTCTGATTTTAATTATTGTCACCCTCCAGAACCTACAATTGCTTAGTCCAATGAACCACTTCAATTCATGAACCATCATTCCCTGTGGGATTTAACCCCTAGTCAAAAGTTGGGTAATATGCTGATGACGACTGCCCCTGCTTCCTTTAAGTAGTCGGTTGAGCGACATCAGGATGATGACTTAGCATCGAATGATATTGGAGGTAGGGGACTGTCCCTAAGGGTCTTTATATAAATCTACATTTCCCATAACTACATGCCACCATAGGTTCATGTTTATGCCCAATATGGATGTATTTATGTACCACCTTTCTCCAAAATGGGCATGGCCCGCAAGGTGAGGTAGAGTTTACCTTTGGCAAGTAGGCTACTATTTCTCTGGTGTAGAGGCAACATTGGGATTTTATGTAATGGCTTGCATGGTATTACATGTCGATGGAGGTTATATCCCCACTTTTATTTATGTATTATGACATTCATGCATCATTGTTTAAGGCATCTTGATATGGTATTCACTTCTATGTACTTCTCTTCTATATATATGCCCTTATCATATAACATTTAATGTGGGTATTATCATGCCCATTTTACATATGTTAGTACATTTAAAAGTGCTAAAGTATGGTCTGTGCCTGCATTATATAATAATGCAGGTACAGTGTAATGACCCTCTTGGTCATTTCTATGTTTTTGCAATTATTTTGTTGATTAGACCATGTGTAGGCAACGTCAGGCCATTTATGACTTGTTGGGAATATTGGGATCGTTATTAGTTGTGATTTATATGGACTGTTGAGCTAACAGGAATTTATATCTTTAAAAATAAGTTTTTGATAAAGTCTTAGCAAACAGCCTCAGAATGGAATTCTGATGGTTCCATTAGTTTCAGGATACTCAAATTAGGCTAAAAGTATGGTTAGTCTGAGGTGTGAGGGTCCTGGTGTGATTTTAATTAGAAATTGTAAAATCAATTCAATCAAAAGATAAAAGGTAATTTCCTACAAAAACCTAGCTAACCGTGGTTGGAATGGGAATCTGATAGCGTGTTCAATTTTGGAACGTTGAATATAGCCTAAAACGACCTCTCACTGGATGGTGGGAGCTTCCGAGTGTGTTTTGAACCCTTAGTTTTTTAGCTAGAATAAGTCAAAAAGAAGTGGGACCCTGTCAATATCCTTGGGACTGGAACCCTATCGGTTACTTTGGGTTTGGGATCCTGGCGATTTTGGGTCTGGGACCCTGTTAGTTACTCTTGGGTCTGGGACCTTGTCAATTATTCTTAAGTTTGGGACCCTATTGATTGCTCTTAGGTTAAGGACCCTATTGATTATTCTTGGATCCATAGACCTATACATACCCTAATTATGTGTGGGTATGCCCTTTGAGCTCATGGGGGCTCAGGGGGCATACATGCATAGATATTAGGGTCTTACACCCACGTACAGTCTAACATCTTGACCATATGATATTGAGAGTTAGGTTTCATTGTGATTATGTCAGTTGGATTGTGTGTGGGTGTACCATCTAGGCTTATAGGGGCCTAGTCAGCATACATTCATAGATACTAAAGCCTTACACCTATGTACGATGCTATACCACGATCCTATGACAACAGTGATATGGTTCCATTTGGGTTTCATCAATTAGTTATGTTGTACACAATTGACCCACCTCAGTTGGTCCCTCTTGTTTCCATTATGTTGGTTTCTCTAGTCCTACATAGGTTGGGCTCTGAATATCGCAAACATATTGATATTGGGTTTTGGGTTCATCAATCAGTATCATTACACACTATGCAGTTTATCTAGTTAGGGGTTCTGTGATTTCCAAGATATGCTTATTCTTTGACCTAGGTTTAGATTTGCTAGCTTTACTACAGGTCCTACATTTGGGCATTCTATATTTACTATATTTCACTCAGTCAGTCAATGATGCCTACTGGGTGCCTGCTACTGATACTCACCCCTATATTTCTACATCTTCCCATGGTATAGGTCCAGGTATTTGCAGCGGTTGCTGAGTTAGGGATTCGTAAATGATTCAGGAGACATTGGTGAGCACCAACAGCGCTAGACATTTTGCAGTCTCTTTCTTTTTTGGTGGCCTTCTTTTGTATCCAAATGTTGGCCCTGTACCTTATAGTTGGCTTATATTTGTAAGAGTTCCTCCTAATTATGTATAATATTATTTTATGTGTGTGTATGTATGTATGTGTATATATCTATCTATCTATCTCTCTCTCTCTCTCTCTCTCTCTCTATATATATATATATATATA
>DF366610.1:24877-35111 GCA_000787875.1 Solanum virginianum
TATATATATATATATATATATATATATATATATATATATATATATAAGTGTACGCTTTTGTCTATAGTAGCTTTGTTCAGATGACTATTATTGTTATGTTAGTGATTTAGGACAGGTACCGTGAGATTGAGAATTGGCTTACCTGTAGGGGAGATCTAGCAGGTGCCATCATGACCCAAAAATGGAGTTGTAAAATGTAGGTAATCCTATCATCCACCCCCATAGCTAAATCTACATATTTTAACTATCCGAATTGGGTGAGTCCTCATGCTTCAAGGACATGACCATCTATCTTAATATTTATGTTATGTCTATGTTCAAGAGACAGTCTTTCCTTATGTTCAGGATGAGTCAATAGTCCCCTTATGTCATGAGTTAGAGGAATGTATTGGACCTATATATTATTTTCAGTTTCAGACTTGTACCTCTCATTTTATGATCTCCCTCATGTGATGAGACATGTTAAGTTTATGCTTTCGATTATATATTTTTCATTGAATTACCTTGAATGCTTTATTGAATGCTAAGGGATTAGTTTGAGGTTCCTTCGAGGATCTCTATAACATCTCCCATGCGACTCGGAATATCCTTATGGGGTATTTGTTGAATATCATAATTTTTGTGCAGTTTTCATCAAATCCGAGTTCATATTCAATTTCAGGTGGAAAATTGTATAGGAAAAGAGTCTCCCTTAATTTTTAGTTCAACCGTATCAAAAAATAATGTTACAATTTATTTTTCCTTAACTAGAAAAGTATATGATGAATCTATGTTGCGGATAGGGTCCAGGATAGTACAAAAGTGGCCTAAATCTATTCCTAGGCCAAAATATAAAAAAAATGAACTTTGCGCAAAAATAACATTAGCGGGAGCAAGTTTGCTCGCCCACTTGTTTCATCCATGCACAAATTTTTTCCAAATGTTTCCAGAATTAAGTGAGAAAAATTGGGACATATCCCAAAACCTTTATATGGAACCCCCAAAAATTCCATCATTTTAACCCGATATCTCTCTCAAATGCTCCCAAAATCTACTCAAAATATCTTATTTAATTCCAAAATTTTCAAGAGACTCTATTGAAGTTCAAGTCTCAAGGTGATTCCCCTAAGTCTCCTCAAGTCTTCTTCATCAGTTTCAAGGTTTCAAGGTATGTGGGTCTTTCATCCATGGATTTTTCCACCCGTAGAGCCCAAACCTCCTTTTTAATGAAATTTCTTGATTTCAAGAATTGTTTCTTTATGGGTATCTTCTATTACTATTTTAATGCATGATTTATGTTGAAAGTTGTTGGTTATTGGTTTATTAGTGCATGAGCTCCTATCAAAGATTGATATTGTGATTTGTTTCATGATATTAAAACTATGTATGTTATAATATCTTGAAAAGCCATGACAGATTATAGATTTTGAAATGGATTTCATGATTCCTAAGCTAAGGCTCTTACTATGTTGATTGCGGGTTGGTTTGAATTGTTTCTAAATGATCATGTTTTACTTCATCTATTTCTAATACTCTTGAATTTCATGATTTTGAGCTTATATGCCTAGACTCACTCTGTTTTTACTAAAGCTATATGATAATGCTTATTATGTTGATGAAAGGTTTATTGCAAGCTACACAAGTTATGAATGTTATGAATGTTTAAAGGCTAACAAACATGTTATGAGTTCATGATAATGTTATGAAAGTTAGGAAAGATATGATATCTTTCTATGATGTTCTGATGTTATGGATTTGATAAGCTACTCTGTGATTTCCAAGATATGCTTCTTAAATATATGTCATCATAGGATATCATGTAATATCTACCAAAAAAACCTACCGAAAAGGCAATATCGTAAGGTAAGGATACCATGAAAAACCTATCAAAAAGGCAATGCCATAAGGTAAGGATATTTGGTAACACCCACTGAAGAGGCGATGTCGTAAGGTGAGGGTATGGTTCACCTTGAAAAAGTAAACCACTCTTTTGTTGGTGTGGACGAAACATCGAGATTCCATGTAGTAGCTCGCATGGTCTTATATATTAGTTAAAGTCTCCTCCCACATCTGTATGCTATGTTATTAGATTTGATTATCTTTCATGCATGTTTTGACTAAGGTATTGATCATACACATGCAATATTGAGCTTATTATCCTTGTATATGATTGCGCATCTTGCCAGTCATAACTTATGGTTTTTTGTTGCATTGCAGCCTCATACTTAGCACATTCCAAGGACAACCGCATATTTGTTGCCTATGTGATCTAACCATATAAGGACCAAAGCTCCTATCCATCCTCCTCTACATGGCTAGTTGGTTTTCTTGAAGGCTTACGTAGGATGAGTCCTCCATTTCGGGGACAACAACCACTTACTATAATACTTATGTTAAGACTTATTTACTTTTGTTATCTACTTTTGAGGGTGAGCTCGGAATATGTCTTGGCTTCTGTTCCACTTATGTTTAGAGGTGTTGTTGGATAATGTAAAGTGCTTGGCTCTTATGACACTTATGTATCTATAGAGATTTCCTTTAGTCCCTATCCTTTGTATGTATTTGTTGGATGTTGATGGCAAGTGATGATCTTCCTTTCCCCTTTTTCACATAGCTTGAGTCCAAAGCCCCGAATTCCCCTAGTTTGAATTGCTTGATTCTTGATTTACGCTTCCGTGATCTAAGATGTTCTTACGTATGCTATGAGGCTCATTTAGAGACTCTTGTTCTCATTCTCCATGTCAGACCAAGGGACTAGACTTGGTTCATGACAATTTTATTCACTGTGTTACGGCTAGGCCCTAGGTCTGGATCATTACAAAACTATGAATTCATAATTGGGTAATTTTTTTTATTATTCAAATGTTTATTTCTTCATGGATTATGCATGTTTCTATCTTATTATCATATTTTAAGTATGAATTTCATGTACTCATGTTTTGCTCTTACTTTTCATACAAGATCATGCATACACAAGGCTTCTACATGAGGTCTTGGTTATGAACATGGATATTATTATGGTTATGAATATGATTTTATTCAAATACGATTATGACATGATTGTGATCACTATGATTTGGCTTTAAGCATTCAACAATGTCTGAGAGGAAGAAGGGAGGAACTGAACTAGGTGGATAATATATAGATTAAGGGATTCCATTTTGAGATATTTTTTTCCAATTGAGAGTTTGGAAAAGAAGAGTGGAAACTGAAGATAACCTGAAGAGGATGAAATTAATCTAGCATCAAGATGCTACTGTTGTGAGAAATTTGAATAGGAGACTATGTCTCATCTTTTTCTAATAGCTTCCATAGCCCAAAAGCTATGAAAATGTTTTGCTTCCTGCGTAACTATTATAGTGGAGGGAATCCATCTATAGTAGTTCATTATCAGTTTGTGGAAGAAACAGGCACCTACAAAGCTTCATCTAGTCTATTAGGTAGTTTCTATAGTGATAATGGGGGAGTTGTGAAAAAAGAAAAATGCTAGGAGACATGGGAAAGAAGTAAATTGTCACAATCTTATCTATCAATGCCGACAGATGATATACTACTTCATCAAGACAAGGTTCTCATGGATTGAAATACCAAGAGAGTGGGAACAATCTTATCTATCAATGCCAACAACTGATCATGGATTGAAATACCCAGAGAGTGGCATGGTATGATCAAAGTTCTAATTAACTATAGACCAATTACAATGTTATCCAGTCAAATGGAATTTTTTAGATAAGGGATGGACAAAGTTCCTATGGTTTTTGTATAAGGAACTGGTATGGAAATATCATTTATGCAGAAGCTAAGGAGCTAGGAGTAATGAGTAATTTAAAAGCAAAGGTCAGGGCCATTCAAAATGGCCTAAGGTATTGCAGGAGCACAGGATGACAACACATCATCCTAGAGGCAAATTTTATAGAGAATAATAAGCAAGGAATGGAAGATCCCATGGTAAATAACAAAAAGAATAGAGCAAATATAGCAAATCATACCAGACACTTAGGCCACTATCAAACATATTTTTCATAAAGCTAATCAATTAGCAGATAAACTGAAAAATCTAGCTCTGGACTACCATAAAATAATATAATGTTACACATTTGAACAGCTCCCTATTGTATGCAAGAGAATCTTTAATATTGATAAGGAATAAATATTAGCAATGATAATTAGAACAAGGAGAATTACTCCTCATGGAGATTAATATTTATAAAGAGCATAGAAGTGAAATAGGAGCTCACAGACAACATATGCACAAATGCAAGGTTTTCCGGAAAGGAGCATTTACAACAGTAAGAATAGTTATCTCCTATTATCCAGGCTATGTATGCTACAAAAAATAGGTCTAGAAAAAAAGGAGTCCTTGATGATATATTTTGAAATAGAGGCGTTGCATCCAATGATGATGTCAAAAAAGAGAAGACATGAGCATCCTATTTATTGATTTTACTTCTCTAGTTGGAGAACAAGTGAAAGGTATATAAGAAAAGAAAAAAAAAGGTGAATACGAAGGTGGGAGGTAAGGGAAAGGACTTACATAGAATAACAGCACTAGATTATAGGGTCAGGCACCTCAGTAGCCATTAGAGAGATATCCATTTTCGCAGGAACAATGAGCTTCATGTAGAGAAGAGTAAGAGTTAGATGAAAAAGAAAAAAAGAAATGAAATTAGAGGGCCTACCTTTGAAAGTTGAAGACAAGAAGCAACATGTCATCAAGAAGATGGTTGAAAATCAAGAACAAAAGCAAAAGCAAGGTTGGATTGGTCATAGATTCCAAAGGCATCGGAAGAGGAAGATGAACAGACTGGACTGTATTAGGAAACAAAGTGAAGTATTAGGGTTAGATATTTATAATTATAGGGGTACAATGGGCTGGTGGGTATGGGTTTTATGTTGTGCTCAGCCCAAATTTGTATCTTTTTGAGTTATTATGAATATAATTGGCCCGATAAGGCCTATTTGATTAAAAAAGATTTGATCTCCCTAATCCCAATTTCCCCATTTAAATTACGCTTTAACACCAATGAATACTAAGAGGCTTGTGCGAGGTTTGTGACATTTTGTTCATAACACTAACTTATGGGAAATATAATAACTTTTATCGTAAAAGCATATCATAGCACAAGGGTTAAAAAATATCATATGTCTTATGGGCAATAGTTTGCACTATTTTACAATGTCTAACATATGAAATACTCTATAACTCTTTCCTTAAAGGCAAGACTTAGAATAAGAACTTCAAACTAAAAAGTTACACCCTATGAAAAAACTCGACACTACCACATTATGTTTTAATTTATAGTATGCTCTATAAAATTTGCCTTAGAAGCAAGACTTAGCCCAACGAGTTTTAAATAACAAGTTGCGCCTCATGGACAATAATTTACACCATTTTTATTAAGTCAAATTTATGGACAACATGAGAATTTTAAAATAAGTTACGCTCCATGGGAAAGGCTTGATACTAACATGTTGTGTCTTGATTTATCAGATGATCTATCATTCTTATCTTAGAGGCAAACACTTAGTCTCAGTTCTTTCAAAGAATAGGTCACACCCCATGGGTAAGACTTGACATTATCATCCTTTTTCTTAATTTATTCTGTCTCATAACTCTTGTCTCGTAGGCAAAATATAGCTAAAGAACTTTTGAGGAATAATATATGCTCCATGGGCAAGAGGTCTTGATTTATGAGATATTTTATAACAATTGTCTTAGAGGTAAGACTTATAAGCCCAAGGACTTTCAAGCAACAAGTTAAGCCCCATGCACAAAAAGAAAAAAAAAAGACGAAAAAAAGAGAATAGTTGTTTTTCAAAAATAGAAAGAAGATATAAAATAAATACGAGAAAAACAAATTTAAAAAATAACAAAGAAGAAAACAGGAAAATGACTAAAAATAGAAGAAAAAGAAAAAGGAAAAAATTAATAAATAAAAGAAAAGAAATAGAAAAATAAAAAAAATTCCAAGACAATTGAGCATGAAGAGTTATTTAAAAAATTTGAGGTGTAGAAGGAATTGATAGAGATGAATAGCATGAAAAGCTCTCTAAATCCTAGGCAAGAGAAATCCTAGAATAGCATTAATGATCCTATTTCATAGCCATAGTGGCCAGTGGACAGCCTCCGACGGAGGTTGTTAGACCACCAAAGGCCTCAATGGTGACATATACAAAAGGTAAATTGAGTTATATCACCTTATTGCAACCACATACGTCAAAACAGGTTCCCCTTCCTATGAAAAATATTACATACTTGCATTGGGAGCTGAGGTTGATATGGGATGAAGAGGAGGTGACGTAGATGATTGCTAACGAACAATTGGAATACACGGTGATAGTAAAATTCTCCTATAGATTGCCTGACATTCATGATCTTAGGAGATTAATACCTCACAATGTAAGTTGAAGGGGGAAGTGAAAATTAGGCTTCTAAGCAATAGATATATTCTAATTAAGGCCTCGCGAATGGAGGATTATGTGCATCTATTATCTAAGCCTATTTTCTATATAGCTCACAAAAATTAGAACTACCCAATACGAACTCTGAAGTGGAACCCTCTTTTTGACCCGGAGGCAGAGACGACAATTGTAGTTGCATGGATTTAACAACCTTTTCTGCCACCAAACTTCTTCGGAAAAGAAATATTTTTTTCGATTACATTGGCAACTTGGTAAACCACTTCAGATGGATATGGCCACAACCAATAAAACCAGACCTAGTTGTGCAAGAGTCAAAGTTGAGATGGATTTGATTAGTGATCTTCCAAAATGGGTTAATATGGGCATTAAGAAGAAAAGTGGAGAAATAATAGATAAGTGGATCCAGATAAAATACCTGCCAAAATATTGTAATACATGCAAGCTTCAGGGACACAATGAGGAGGAACGTTTTGTACTATATCAAGAATTATTTAAGGAAGAAAAGAAGCAGAGTAACAAAGGGAATGAAAATTAGAAGGCAGAAGCCATGAAAAAAGTAGGGAAGCCAGCAGAAAAATGAGTCAAATTCCAAGAGCCAAAACAAAAGAACCAGCGCAACAAAGGAAGAGGCAATCAGAAGGGGGACATAGTAAATGATGGGATCCAAGACAGAGAAAGGAACAGGTGACCACCACCAACAAATTTCAACCACTACAAGGGGATCAAGTGGAGGAAGTTGACACATACAAACAATAGAATGAAACAGTAGTAAAACAAGGGAAGGAACTACCCAAAATCACTAAAAAGTGGGTGGAAGAAAAATTTGGGAAAGTTGGGAACGAAACAACACTAAGCAATGGAAAGAATAAGAATAATCACTAGAGGACATAAACAAGGCCCAGGCAATCACTATTGACAAAACAGGCAGCACAGACACAAAGGAGAAAGGAAGAGATAGTGGGATCATGACCCAAGCGTAGGGCCTAGACGTGACTGGCTAATGGGTAAATCGAAGGAACCCCAAACAAACCTCACAACATATCATTACACATCTTTGGTTGTGGAAGCAATGTAAAACAATATAAAAAACATAAACAAGAGAAATTGGGACTAAGGGAGAGAGATTTATACATAAATAGCTTGAATATCATAAGTAAGTCAAAGCTCAAGCATAATTGTCACGACCCAAGCCTAGGGCCTATATGTGACCGATGAATGGAGAACCCGGAGGAAACCCAAATAAGTCTCATAGCATATCATTACACATCCTTGGTCACGAAAACAATGTAAAACAACATAAGAGACATAAACAAGGGAAATTGGGATTAAGGGAGATAGATTAATACTTAAGTAATATGTAAAAGTTTAGAAAACAAGGGCAAGGGCAAGGGACAAAGGGTTAAAGCTTGCATAATATCATAATCAATAGATAAAAAAGTCAAGGCTCATATCACAGATACATAGCATATGCAATAACACCTCTAATACATAGATAAAAGCGGGGTCAAGACAAAGCAACCGGGCTTTCCCTCATAGTCAAAATAGAAAATAAAGAAGAGTGTCTCATTACATAATAAAATAAACATATACTAAGGTCCTCAAAGTGAAGGACTCACCAACTAGCTTGAGTAGTACCAAACTAGCAATGTGGAGGAGGAGGTTGATCAACTTGGGCTTTGATTCCTACATGGTGATATCATGTGGGCAAGAGTATCCGTTAGTATATTTGATTATATTAAATATGTAGGATGCAATACAACAAGAGATGAGCATCATAATCAAAATGCATAACAATAAGCAATAGGCATAATATAACAATATGATATGTATGATCAATGCTAAGGTAAAACATGTTTAATTAATGCAAGCTCACATAGGATATCATCTGTGTAGAAAAGACCAAGTTAGATTTTCAAAGTAAAAACCCCTTGGTAGGTTAGTGATGATGTCGCCCTATCACTTAGGTGGTGAAGTACTAACCCTTCACTCGGTTGCTGATGATGCCACCCCATCACCTAGGTGGAGAAGTACAAACCCTTCACTCAGTTGATGAGTACAAACCCCAATCTCGGTTAGTGATGATTTCATCCCATCATTAGGTGTAGAAGTACAAACCTTTCACTCGGTTGATGAGTACAAAGCCCCATCTCGGTTATCCAGGTTCTTAAACCCCCCCCCCCCCGAATTGGGCATGGTCTAATGCAACACATTATATAGAGTATATCATATACATAAGCTCATTTTATCATCATATAGTCAATCATATCATATCTCATGCTTTGGACCTTCAACTCCTCAACAAACCACATCCAGACATTTTATCAAACACTTAGAGAGTATGTAATGCTAGTATGAAATCATTAAATATAGAGATAAAATCATGTAAGAAAATCCATTATAAAACTATCAATCAATACTTTGCAATACCCTCAAGCAATATACATCAAAACCCTATCTCAAATATTATAATAGATCAAAGATTTATAACTCAAAATATAGCAAAACAGTGACAATTTCACATAGCTTTAACATAGTGTGTAGTGAATTTCATAATAATCAAGACCCATTTCTAAATTAACTTTAAATCATACAATTTGAACAAAAGGAGGCTTAGGTATCATGTGTGAAAGGAACCCATGAAAGAAACAAACATGCCTTAGCTTAGAGATGAACATGGTGAAGATTGGAGATGGAGACTTGAAGCTTGAAGAAGAACCCTTGAAGGAAAACCTTAGTTGGGATAAGGGTTTGAGACAGGAATCTTGAGAGAAATATAGGACTAAAGGTTTGAGTGAGTATTGGGAAATGTTTAGGATGATATGTGTAACACCTCACACCTTACATGTATTAGTGCTACGCACGTGAAACATGATATGGTTTTTCAAATTATCATCAATCTTAAAAGTATCACTTTGAGACCCATTTAGGCCCAAATGTGAGGTCCAAGCTGCAACATATTCTACTTAGTAGAATGAGTCAAGAAATGGTCAAAATATCTACATTAAATCGGCCAAAATATGCCTTAAACAAGAGAGTGAAAGCATCCTAAGTCATTTTCACTTTGGAAACAAATTCAGCTTTCCCAAAATCTCTCATTTTCTCTCCACTTCTTCTCACAAGGAATCCAATATAAATCTCTAGAATTCTTAAAGGAAACTTGGAACTTGAAGGCCAAGGTAAGTGGAATTAGGGCAAGGGCAAGGGACAAAGGGTTAAAGAAGGCCAATGTATGTGGAATTATCCATGTATTTATTATATTTATTCCATGAAAAATAAGATCTATATGTTAGTTGTGCTTGTACTGGAAATCTAGACAACTTGTGTTCTAAGGAATGTTGTACATTTTTTCTTGTTAATTAAGAGGTTTTTCTCTTCTTGGTTGGCTGAATTATGAAGTAAGATATATGTATTTAACAAAAATTAGTTTTAAAGTGATGTAACCAGGCTGTTTCGCCACTATCACAGTCCACAAAGATGGATTGTTGTAGGATATCTTAATTGTACTCTTAAAAGAAACTTGTGAGCTAAAAATTGGGAATTGTTATTCACATCCTTCACCTGGTTTGGGAGTATTTTTGGACTATTGTAATATAGGTTTATGTGTAAAAAGATGTTGGATACAGTTTGGTTAATGTTGGAACAGGTTTGGAATTATCAGCGTTGAAATGTAGTGAAGGAATGTAACATTATGCTGCCCATTTGTATGTTGTGTAGAATTGTTATGTTTTCTATTTTGTGAGCTGTTATAAGGCTGTTAAGGCACTAAAATAGGTTGCACATAATGTGTATATGAGAATGTGTATTAGGAAATACGATTAGGGGTGAAAAGGTT
>DF366607.1:8002-22195 GCA_000787875.1 Solanum virginianum
CTGATCGGTAGTTTTAATTATCATTTCAGTAAAAAAGCACATGGAATCAAACACACCCCAATTTAATTATTAAAAGGGATTCTAAGAACTTACAGAATCACGATCACAATCAAGAAAGACATCAAAAACATTGATAAAATTATTGGATGTCTCTCCCTTTGTCCATAAAGATGACCGTGACCGGCTATAAAATGTTGCTTTACGTGATGAAATTGTTGTTGACAAAGCCTCTCTGTTTGCAAATCCTTGCATTAAGACTGCTCCTGTATCAACATTTTGGGCTATTGCAACTGCAAGGCCTTTGTCGTCCCATTTGACATGATCTAGTAAGAAATCAACCTGAAGTACTCTTATCAGAAAAGAGAAAACAAGAGGCAAAGGAAAGGTGATCTAATATGTCCATCTTCTAGGTCAGTAAATATAAGACATTTCAACTAGCCCTTGCAGGGAAGGTGTAGTTGTATAGTCCAAAGAGCAAGGCACTGCACGTCACCAGAAGTGCAGCAATAAACCATCAGTTGAAAAGTGCAACAGATAAAAACAACACAGAAGTTATTACTCGTGAATAAGAATGACGAGAACACAAAAGTTGCACAACGTTAGGATAACCTGTCAATGCTTGCTAGGGACTACAACAGAAATGCCAGCAGGTCACGGAAAGTTTGTTATTAGGCACAGGTGAGGAAAGTGGAAATCAAATACTGGCACGGTGCACATAGTAGACACCTAACTGAGTCGATATCTAATAACTCGTCACGTCCTCTAAAGAAGAATGTGCTGTTTAATGTTCTAGCTATATCAAGTCTCATTTTTATATTATAAATAAATTTCGAGTAACTTAAACCATGAAATCTTGAGTTTTCATAGTCTAAATTAGAGCTAGGTTAAAGAAAAGGGAAAATCGAGCAATTGGACTGGAGATACAAGTCAAAATCTGATTTTGATTATTGATTTAGATTCCTTAGCTAATGTGTAAACCGATAATCATGATGTGGCGACAAGCATCTGAATGCAACTCAACAATGAACAAATAATTAGGCATATATGAAGACTTAAAGAGAGATCAAAATGATATACGAGGAACTCAACTATCATTTTTACTACCCCAGCCTTTAACAAACATCCACCATAACGGGAACAGTATGCTCTCCTGATTACATCTGACATATTGATAAACTACAAATTCATTAACAGACAAGCGAAACATAATTGACAGGTATCCCATGGAAATAGTCAAGGTGCACAAAACCTGGCCTGGCCACCACACATATCAGTATATCTACCATAATTTACACAGGACGCACCTGATTATATCTGATGTATCACCTGATTATATCTGATGTATTAATAAACTACAAATTCATTCATAGGCAAACTAAACATAATTGCTAGCCATCCTGTGGAATTAGCTGAGGTGCACGAAAGCTGACCTGAACACCACATATCAATATATATACCATAATTAACACAGAAAGCACCTGATCATGTCTAATGAGTTAAATAAACTACAAATTCATTCATAGACAAGCTAAACACATAATTGCACACAAGCTGTCTCGGACACCTTATAATTGACACAGGATGTACTTGATTATATCTGATGAATCAAAATAAACTACAACTTCATTCATAAACGAGCTAAACATAGACCGTAAACCCGAAAAACAAAAAAATTGTGACTTCTATATCAATTAATGAATGAACTTTGATAAACAACATTAACGCGCCATTTGAGTCCATACCTTTGCTTCGAGAGAGGTATCTTCATGTGACTTCTTCATACATGCCACTACATTACATCGCTTCAAGGTCAAAGCTCCGCTGGAACGAACAAGGTTACTTCTAGAGAACACTTTCAGAGGTTGAAAGCAAGGAGAGTAAGAAATTGACATCTGAGGATCTGATACGGATCCTACGGCAGCGACGGCGACGGCGACGGCGACGGCGGAGCAGTGGAGAACTGGAGTGTAGTGGGAATTAGGAAAATGGACTTGGATTAGGACATTAAACCAAATGGGCTTGGGCTTGGGCTTGTGGGTCATTTATTTGGGCTGGAAAAGTAAATAGTAAGCCCGAAAGGGATTTTTAGCCATTCATTAAAATTAATAGCCATTAAATGTAATTTTTTATTTTTTTTGTATTCAATATATAAGTAGTTGATTTTTAATAAATAATTATAATTATTTTAGACGAGCGATCAAATATATACTTCCTCATACAAAAATTTTGATTTTTCAATTAATCGAATTACCAAATTGAAGAATCCCAGAACTAAACACTCCAAGCAATACATCGCATGACTATTGAAACTATTTTTTCACTTCTAACTAAATTGAAATTTATATTAATCCTCATAATTTTATCGTGTTATTTAAATTTTGATTCAATTTATATTAATATGTGTGTATGTTTGAATATATAAAATAAAGAACAATTTCTCTAGCTATTAAACATTAAAAAAAAAAAAAAAAAAGGTCGAACCACTTCAATTTTGCAAGTTAAGGCACACGTTGATATATTATATCAAACAATTCAACTTCTTTACAATAGAATTCATGTCTAGACTATATGTAATCGTTAAAATATATAAACTATATAAAAACTATTATATTAATATTTCCTTCATTTCAATTTACTTGCATCATCGCGGCAAAGCAATGCTTTTAATAACACACTTATCATCATAATAGCAAAATAAAAGTTTTCATTTAATTACAAAATTTCATCTTCCTACAAAAGTAGAAAATTATGAATGAGGAAAAACATCATATATGTTAGAATTAAGCTTGTCATTGTCCAAAACTTTGGACAAGTTGCTTTTGAATTTTGAGAGTCGGGATCATCTGATACTGTAGTGATTGGTGTTGTCTTATTAACATACGTAGGATTTATAATTGCTTGTGGCGGTGAATATAGAATTGGAGTGTTCGTAATTCCTCCACCTGTGTTATTACGACCTCCAATTCCAGGAGGAAGCGGCCCTCCAGCAGCCCTAATCAAAATTCAAAAATCCAAATATCAACAACATACTAAGAAGTTTATCTACAATAATACGTTAAAATACATCGACTATATAAAATCTCTCTATACTAATAATATATAATGGCTTATCAAGGAGATTCAGTGACAAGTTTCGAATTTTTACCAAAAAAGTTCGAAAATATAAATTGAAAACCTCAAGGCTTCAACCACTAATCTAACATTTAATCTTATATCCAGAAGATTCAAAATCAATATATACACAAAAAGTTTTAAAAAATTTTATATATAATATCATTTAAATTTTTACTTAAAAAATTTAGATGAACTTCTCAGTATCCTCTAGATCCGCCCGTAAAACATCATAAACACATTTCCACGTAATAAGGCACTATGGACATCATTATACACAAAAGCAAACACTCCACAATAATGTTCTTGAACCCCAAAAACCATTATCTCCCTCCAACACTCCAAAAAGAAAAAGAAAAAAAGTTTGCTGATGTTATGTTCCTACTTTACAACCAAGTGGTCTTTTTTTAAGAAAAAGAATGTCTTTTTTTAAAAGATTAATTTTTCATTTGATACACTTAAAATTAAAGGATATTTTAGTATATTTTAAATATTCTTAGTTTAAAATAATAAGATTCAATTTTTTTTTTCTTATTTTTAAAATTCTATATCAAATCAAAAACAGACAAGTAAGAAGAAAAGCTATTGAAAATCAACAGAAAAGAAAGAAGTGAAACATTGAGAAGGAAGATCAAATCTAATTCGATAATCGGTATCAATATTTGACTGATCGAAGAACCTAACTTTGCTTCAACCGAGTTTTAGATAGGCTAGGAACCATAATAATAACAACTTGAAGTTTAAAAGAACATATATATACCTTGGAGAGGCTGGGTAAACACAAGATCCATAACCTAAGACAATACAAAAACAAAACAAGAAAAGGTAAAAATAAGATAAATAATTAATCAACTTTTTATTGTTGGACATCAAACTACACTGGATATTCAAAAAAATTATTTATATTGTGTCAGTGTACCTAAATTAAAGAGTTTAAGTTATATATACGGTTAACATTATAAAGACATTTTATATTATCAGGTAAATTTTACATGTTGTAGTAGATTTTTTTCTAACATTACACTTCAACTCTTATAATGTAAAAAAAAATTACATGTAGATATTTATATAAACCTTTACCATATACATAACTTAATAATTCATAATATATGCACAAAAGATCAACAAGGTTGTGATAGAGCAGTAAGTAGTACTACTCCTTCATTTTTAATCAGAAGTTCTGAATTCAGCACCTAGATACAGAGTCGTCTTTATTATTATGAAACTCTTTATACCTAAATGAGACTTTTCAGTGCAAGCTAATATTAGTATCAAACTAATATCGAATATCAATAACAACATACCCAGTGGAATCTCACAAGTGGGGTCTAGAAAAGGTAAAATGTACGCAGATCTTACCACTATCTCATTAATACAGAGAAGTTGTTTTCAGAAAACCCTCGTCTCAAAAACCAGAAAACTAATATCGAATATCGAGTGAAAACAAACATATATATAGACTTACTTGGGTCAGTTTTGGCAAAAGTAGCTGTGCTAGAAAATTGGCAAGAGCCAGGAGCCATGTTGCTTCTTTGATAGTAACTATTGAAGGCGTAAGAAGCATGATTTTGAATAGTATTAGGAAGATAACAAAGACCATTAGGTTGAATTGGTGCACAATTGGCACCATTACTACAAGCATAATCCAAACCTCTTTGCAATGCTTCATTACTTGCATCACTTCTAACTATACACCACATAGCCTTTGTTCTAGCAATAGTAGTTAACATCATGACTATTATTATCAACACTTTCATGATCATATATACAAAGACGGAATCAGATGTCTATGTGAAATCGTAAAATCAGGTATATGGGGGCGCTCAGAGGTCAAGAAAGTTGGTGATTTGAATTTGTATAAGTATTTTAGGATAGAGTTTTAATGTATATTCGAAACAAGAGAGGGTAGAAAGGGAGTGGAATATAATATCAAGTGGAATGATTGATGTGTGGAATGTTATTTTTTCTTTTTTGCTTTTATTGGTGTGTGCACTCATGCATGTCATCTTTTTTCTCTTTTTTATTTATCTTTTCAAATTTATTTATTATGAATTGAGGTGGAGCAGATCGATGATATTATAATTATTTGGTCGACTGTAGAAAGAAAAAGCTTAATTTATTTTTTCTATTATGTAACTATTCTCATCTCTCTCCAAACATAATGTGATAATTATCCATCGAAGAAATTCTCATTTATAGAGTAAGTGATTATCAAGAAGTTAATTCATTTAAATTCTTAATCATTTGTAAATTTCAAATTTTGTGCCAACAAATATCAAATATAATGTATATGTTAGGTAATTTATTCTTATATAATTAAGGTTTAGTACTAAAGGTTTACTTTTTTTCATTATTTTTTTTCCTTTTTTGGGGTTTGTGTACTGTATTATCCTTCTCTTTTTAGCTTTTTGGATTTGCTGAACTTTTCTGATCAAATTATACATATTTTATACCTTCACCATTTTTATTTTTGATTTTGACTTGATACAAAATTTAAGAGATAATTTTTTTTTATAATTTTAAATTAAAGATAGGAAGTATAACAAGATAAAATCATCTCGTAGTCTTTCATGAAAAAGAAAACACTTCTTAATATGAGAAAATAATACTTTAGTTTCCCAAATTAATTTAATTCTAGTAACTATGAAAAAAATTGATAAACAAAAAGTCATGCATGTCAGTAAATAATTACATGCATGTGACGTGTAACATCTTCGTATGAACTTTGATATAGAGTTCTGCTAGAAAAAAGTCCACTAGCTAAACAAATTAATGATTGTTGGAGCTTCCAAGAAATCTTAGTAGCTCAGTTAGTTGATTATCTGAACTTTCACCTTGGTGAAGAAGGTTTGATTTCTTAACACAACCCGAATGCCATGAGTCAAAAAATGATATATGTATGTACAAGCAAAATTATTTTGAAAAGCTCGATCTCATCGATACTTTTCTTAATCCGAGAGCAAAACATCCACCTCAGGATCCTGAGGAATGTCAGCGTCATTGTCTTTATTTGTTACCCTGGTGAAAGTTTCACTATTCGATATCTCTCCTGTTGTAGTGTTATCTACTTTCTCACATATGCATGAATGTGGATTTTCATGAAACACACCCCAGGTTGGACTTATCTCCAAGGGCTCGCCCAAGAAGCCTTTCTGATATTTATTCACTCTATATGCGAATTCCTTCTGTGACATGTAGTTTCTGTTTAAGAACAATCGATACAGTTTCCTACCGTTTGGACGAATGGTTGGCTTATGGCCAAAATATCTCCTGCTTCAAAAAGAAAAAAGCATATTAGTCTGCCTCCCAAGTACCTATTTTGCACAAGCTGGCATAATACAGAAACGTGCCCTATAACATGGCCTTATCTGACATCTATGCCCTTCAACTTTCTGACAGTTGTATAGAGATGCACAAGTGTGCATCCTATGCAGTATCTTACGTGGTGTCCTAGGCATATTATGCTACATAGGATGTATGAGTCTGCTTGTTCAAATTTATCTAAGTGTGCTTTTGCATGTCCAAATTCGTAGGACATAGATGTAAGCTATAGTGAAAGGGCGTATTCATGTATTATGCCAAAAAAAGTGAAAATAGGAGCAGGAAGCAACAGACCTTCGCCCTGCTAGAATTTTTGCCATGTTTCCCTGGTTGTTAGCGACAAATACATCGCTTTCATCACAAACTATGAAGTCAAGAGCAGCCATTCTGGAAGAAAATGCAGAAAATGGTTTTAACTCATCTTTGCTAGCAAGGGTGTCTTTTGAGTGGAAGTTTGGAAATAGGGCCTTTAATGGAGTCAGTGTCTCTTTCCCTCCATAAATTTCACCGGATGCTACGTATAAATGAACATCTTCGCCATATCCAAGTGATCTTAGCATCAAGCCGACTTCTTCAGGAGTCAGAGGGCATCTTCCATGCCTCCTCGCCTTATCTGGATGACTCTCCTGAAAGTACATCAGACATCACATTGTAGAAACCAGTGCTAAAGATTGACTCATAACCTAATAGGTCCATTTAGAAAGAACACAAAAAGGATGAAGAACATTATTGCGCAGATTATAGAGGAAAATGTATGTATGTATATGTGATGTGCGAAACCAAAGATGGGCCAAGTACATCACAAGATCGAAACTTGCTGGTGTTTAAGTGGAAGAAGGGCAGAGGACGGGCATATAACCCCTGAATTTCTAACTTGTGCGCAAACCAGAGATGGGCTAAATACAGAGGATTTAAACTATCATAAACAAGAGAATCAATCTTTGAAGCTCACAGTTACAATGATTCATAATGAGGATATGATCAGAAGCAAATACTCATGTACTTACATGTAAAGTTTTCCACTTCTTTCGTATCTTCCCGAGTTCCTCCCTCTCCTTATCGCCCCCTCCATAGTAACATCCTGTGAATGCAAGCATATCTGGTTCAAACCTGTACCATATGCACCATCAGCATACAATCAAAATCCTCCACAGCATTAGAAGTAAACATCTCAGCAATATACGAGTTTAAATAGAAGACGAACCGTAGGTGAAGAGCAATGAAATGCTTGCTCATCATCTTCATTCTCTGGACCAATTTCTCACCCATTCTACGTATAGGTTCGGCAAACCTCAATGCATGATAATTAACTCTGCATCTAAGCTTTTGCAAATCTGTATCCAGTCTATTCGAAAGTCGATAGTCAAACTTGGTGATCTGTACAGCCTGTTACGAGAAGCAGACGCTATACAGGTCTATAAATATCAACATTCCAACAACTCATATAGCACATAGACATATCCATCTCCAGGACTTGGCTTTATATTTTCTGGTAAATGTTCTCATGCATACAATTGGTGAAAGAAATTTAACGAACATGATATACTCACATGTTTCTTTGTAAGCACAGGCAATACACGATGTATGTAGCAATGTTCATTGCACTTTCTAGGAACTCGCATTCTATAAGGTAACCATATCTGTCCACTCCTGAGAGGAAGTTCCTTTATGACTGAAACATCTTTGGCAAGATATTTTATGAACCATTCAACATCGAAAATATCAGAGAAGACGCTGCAAGGAAAAGGCGTAGTTCACTTTGCAGAGATATAAGTGTGTTACCAATGTGCAAGGAAAAAGCAAAGTATCATTTTTCAGGTATTCACCTTAAGTCTTTCCAGAAAGAACTCTTGTCCAGCTTCGGAACAACAAGAGTAGCATTTAAAATGCGAGCAGCAACAACAGCATCCGTTATCTGCCATAGAGGTGAGAGAGATTATAACATAGAACCATTCTGCATTGCATATAATCATTCGTTCGATGTCAGTAGGGGTTAAACTATGCAACAGTTGATGGCAGGAACGTTATCTGAAATGTCACACATCACAAATACTTGTCCAGAGAACCACTCAGTTAGCTCTACGCCTTGTTACCTTTCACCTACATGTCACTACTCAATCAGTGGCACATGATTCAGCAACATGGACGCAATCCTTCATCATTTATAGCTCGAGTTTCTATGACGCTCCAGCCACCATTTTGGATCACATCACAACTCAGAGACGCGTGAATGCTAAAACTATAATTTCAAAGAATCAATCTTGGATTTGTTTTCGATTAAACGTTGATTAACAAAACAACTACCTTATCGTATACTACCTAGTTTTCGACAACTACAAGCAAGTATTCAACCAGATTTCTTAATTGAAAGCCAGTTGAAAGCACATTTCCTTACCCCAGTTCTTTGTTGGTTAAGACCTCCACTAGTTACAATCGACAAGTAACGATTTGGATGAGTGATATCCTCTGCTTCTGCAAATTTTACAAACAACTCAAATTAAGATTTCTGAAAAATGCAGTACCAATAACATAAATCAACATTTACTCACTTCGAAAATCGTTATTAGCATTACTACATCCATAAAAGAGGCTGGAATTTCTCGAACTCCACAAATCGCGACTATTTACTATCTCTTCAGCCTTGAATCCAAAAACAAGTCATACAAAATTCAGAAATCTACGATCCAACGAAAAATTAGAAAAAATTAAACATCAAGGCAGAGATTAACCTGAACAGGTAACTGAGAATCTTCAATTGCATCATCATTTTCTTCCTACAAATACAAAATCACAAATAAAAATGATATTCAAAATGAATGTACATTAATTCAGGGCTCAAATCTAGGCCCGATCAGCTCAGTTAGATTCTCCATATTATAATCCCTAAACAAATCCCAATTAATATTTTCTATCCAACTATTTGACTGTGAATCTAATTATTATTGTATTATCAATGTGAAACTTGAATCGTAGGATTAATGAGGTACCGATACTTCGCGAAGGAAGATACGATTGCCATTGGGAGAAGGTGCGAGAATCGAGAGGAAAATGAAAAGGAGGAGAAATACGGAGGCGACGGTGATGGCCGGGATTAGCCACCGTCGACGGCTAAAAACGTGGTGGCGCCGCCGCGAGAACGGCATTGGAGCGGTGGTGGAAGGGAAGTTTGATTCTCCGCCACTTTGGTGGTGAAGATGAGAGGAAATTACGTTGTATGTGCAAAACACATGACATGCAAATATGTAATAATGTTTTAAATTTCTTATTAAATTAAAATCAAATAAATAAATTAAAAATTTAAAAAAACACAAAAATAATGACATTATAATAGTTAATTATGATTATATTTAACAACATTTCACTATTTTCATAAAATTAGTCTTGTTGTAATCTTAAATTAAAAATACGTAGAATATATCAAAATATTATTTAATCATATGATCTTAAATATGTCCCTCGAAAAATTACAATAAAACAACTATTTAAAAATATTGTTAATTCAAAAAATGACTTTAACTTTTTCGAAATCCAATTTAATACTTAATTAATTTAAGTACAAATCAAATTTTTGAAAATTAAAAAAGTCGCCACTTAATTTTAAGGATAATTAGGATACAAATAAAATATTTAAAAAGAATTAACAAAAAAAATCCTTTTAAAATACCAAAAAAAAGTTCGGGTTCAATTTACAGTTTTGAGAAGAAATTAATCACTCAAAAATGGCCGCTAACTTGTGATTGACCGACGATTAAAACTCATTTGATTCACTTCGAAAAAGAACAATATTTTAAAAATGAAACTTGGAAATCTAACCATGTTCAATTAACTATTTTAAAAAAAAAAAAGGGAAACTGAGTTTCTGAAATTTAAACTAAAAATGACCTAGTGTTAAAGACCTAGACATGCGTTTTTCGAATTAAAGAACCACAAAATCAAATTTGATAAAATAACACAAATGACTAACTTTGGGGAATTTAATTAGATTAAAATAAAATAATAAAAGTTAATATTCAAATAAATACAAATAAACTATATAAACTAAAGTAAAAGAAGAGCGTTGAAGAGTTTGGGCCTTTAGCCCATTTAAATCTCTGTTACAATTCTTTTTGGGCCCCTTTCTTCTTTTTAGTCTTTTCCCGCTACTGTATATAGTCGTTGTATATCTCTGTATAAGCAGTGTATACAGTCCACTTTCAATTTTCAAATTCAGTAGTCAGCTTCCTTGTTCGGCCATTGATGAGATCTGACTCGATAAGAATGTTGGGGTTTCACCCCAACGAAATGCAAAATAGGAGTCCCAATGGACTTGCGAACAAGGAACTTCATGTGATAAAGACGAGATAGATTAATATATGAATAAAAGACTTAATTGAAACAAATACAAACAAATCAAGTTATCCCAATCACAAATGGACTACTTCTAACACAAAACTCATCTAGGACTTATAAGGGATACAACATCAAAGGGATTTAAGTAACACCAAAACCTTGCCTATACATGCTCAAACTAAGAAATATCTTCCCTGATAAGCTTGACAAAAGGGTACCCCGAATCAGACAATAATAATGTAATATGACAAGTCTAATAAAATCAACTAAGCATATTTTAACCCTTAAAAATGCTGGAAAGAAATCAGACTTCAAATAGAAGTATATCAGTATATATTAAAGCAAAATGGGACATAGACTTCTATAACTTAGAGCTAACACAGTGACATTAACCCAACAACATAGAATACGTGAGGAAAGTAGTGAACAAGAGTGTAAGTAAACTTCAGAATTCAAATATTCAAAACCTCATTCAATAGTCTTGTTGTGACTTAAAACTTGATCTTTCGAAGATACTAAACAATGAAAAACAGATAACCCAATTAGCATACTTACAAACTATATTCCCATAATAACAAGACTTAAAGACATGAAATTAACACTCAAAAGTAAGTTATAACATGTTAAAACGTCAAACATTAACCAGCAAGTCGTGTTTAAGGTAGAGTTCAAAATAACATGACTTGAGTCTTAAGTCTCTAAAGAAAATTAAAGACTAAAATGGACAATCTGAAACAGAGACATGAAGCTTCAACATAATAGGGATTGAACAAGAGAACATGAGCCCAACCTCAAATTAAGAATCTTACAATTTAAGATACGATCCTACTTGGAATAAAGTCACATATATTACAACATTATCATTTTACAGTTAAAAAAATGATAAAACTCGAATTATGCATACAAAATAATACTTAACTATCAAATGCCTAAAAAAAACCACAATAGATATGAAAACTTAATCTTGAATTAAAATTTTACTCCATTTGTCCAACTTTATTGTTCGATATATTAAAAATAATTGTCTAACAATACTTGTTCAATTTGAAAAATCAAGCAATTATTTACTCATTTGTGTCTGTCGTACCCTTGTTATTAGATAATGTACTATTTAATATCTAATACATTTTCCTAAGCATTAGATTTAATACATTCAAAGAGTAATATCGTAATACTACACCTATTATTTATTAATTATTTCTTAAGATGTGTGTCAAGTAAATAGTAAATAATTATTGTTGAACGGAGAAAATATAAAAATACGTTAATTTGGATCGAAATTTAAAATCAAAATTTTAAAAGGAAAAATTACACAAAATAGATCCAATTATGATGTCATCACAACATCAGCATAATTGTTATGAATCAGTTCTCTATGATACACTATTGATATATTGATACTATACCAATATCACATAAAATTGAGTTTAGTCCTCTGTGATACTCTGACAGTATAGTGATACCATATTAGTACCATATCGAATGAGGCTCCTCTTTTAAGAAATAAATAAGAAACAATTAAAAGAAAATTATTAAAATCTAAATTAGTAGAAAATATATTCTTTGTGATACACCTTCAAAATATTGATATTATATTATTATCATATAGAACTGAACTTAATCCTTTGTATACTCTGCCAATATATTAATACCATTATATATGATTGAGCTTAACCCACTATGATATTTTGTGAGTATATTGATACCTTATCACCTACCTGTATCATATAGTATGAATAATGACGTTAACGCACGAATTTTAATAATAGATAAATTAGGGGGATATTAATTATAGTTAATTAGAAGCGCATAAATGTAAAGGAGCATATAGAAATAAATAATTTGCTTCAAAGGAGCATAAACTTAATTTCTCCTTTTTAAATTCTATTATCAAATGCTTACTTAGAGTTTTAATTGTTGTAATCAACACTTTAAGAAAAAATGTTGATTGTTGTATGTATCTTATTCTTTTAAGCCCTCAACATCTTCTTTAACTAAAAGAAAGTTAAAAATTCGAGAAATTAACAATATTGCATCTCAAAGAATTAGAAGAAAAAATTTCCTAAAAAATTATAGTAATTTTTTATACTTTAGGTAATGTTGGAAAGCTTTAAAAACACTGACACTTGTTCCTACTTCAGGTTGCCATGTTTGTAACTTAGCCCCCTTAATCATGGATATTTTATTTATTTATACGTATCAATGTCTATATCTATCATTTTTTACTCAAAAAATATAAGTTATCTTCTGATGTATGATTACGTATCAACTTATGTACCTATCATTTTTTACTCAAAAAATATAAGTTATCTTCTGGTGTATGATTACATATCAAGATATGTACCGACCATGTTTTTACTCAAAAATATAAATTATCTTCTGATGTATAATTACGTAACAACATATGTACCTATCATTTTTAAGTTTTAAGATAAAAAAAAACTCTTGTCATGAAGCTTATCCAGGAGATAAACAAATACTTTTTATTTATATTCATGTCTTGTGGAAAGAGCTGCTAAACAAATGACCCTACATCTTTTTTATCTCTCCCGCATTTTTATTTGTAGAAGTATTTCACAACGTATGTACCTTTCATTTTTACTAAAAAAAAATACATGTTACCTTCTAATGTGTGAGTACGTATCAATGCATATACCTATCATTTTTTACTCAAAAAATGTAAGTTACCTTGTACCTATCATTTTTTACTCAAAAAATATAAATTATCTTTTAATATATGATTACGTATCAACATATGATATAAATTATCTTCTAATATATGATTGCATTTTTCACTGTCAATCCTATAAGTAAGGTCTAAAAAGAATGAAATGTACACATACCTTTTTCTTTACGCGCAAACTTTAGAAGTAAAAAAAAGTTATTTACTATGTGAGGAATTACTCCAAATAAAGGGAAAAAGAAAGAAAAGTAAAGAGGAGAGAATAACATAACATTTGAGCAAAGAATGTGCCAAATAAAATGCATATCTTTTTTAAGTCTAAAGTCCAATTTTGGCCATGCCCTATTATGGATTTTACAAACTTACAAGATAATCAGTACCAAAAAGAAAAAAAAAACCTAAATGTATAATCAGTGTATAATTTATGTAAACTAACAAAAAGTAAAAGGTTTCTAAATGGTAACAATTCTTCTCGTAGAATAAAGGCTAAAAGCAAAAAAAAAAAAAAAAGAAGGGATATGCTTGGTGAAAGCAGCAAGAAGGGAACACATGACTAAAGAGGTATTGTCTTGTCCTTGTGTTTTGCATGACATATAAGTGTGAAGAAAATGCAACTTGCGTCAAACTCGACCCCAAAAGCTTAGCTCATGAAATGAGGATTGATCAACATCGTATAACGAGATAACAACTAATGAGGAAATTGTTGGGTGTTTTGGGCTGCTCACTTCCTATGTGAAGACCCAAACAAG
>DF366606.1:5492-22195 GCA_000787875.1 Solanum virginianum
ATACCAAAGAAAGATTTAGTAACTTAAATCTTGAAAGTGTGCAATTGTACATATAACATGTCCCTAAGTTCATTTTCACAACCCTTTACAAAAATCCCAAGCAAAAATGCAAATTCTCCAAAAGATACACTTAATTGCCAACCGCCTCGAAAATGACCCAAAGGACTTTAATTGATCACCATGATACCAAAATGCAAAAGTACAGGCTCTAACACCAACACCAAACCCCGTCTACTATTATGATCCCGACCAAGGTAGTGACGAATAGAAAAAGGAAACTAGATAACAGGATTCGATTGATGTGATCTCATCTAATCAACCAAACCTTACCAAATGGAGGATGACTAGGACAATGGGTAACAGTTAGTTGGCACAAGTTCCATGGTGAAATTCGACCTTCATCTTCACAAGAGGGTAGGAAGAACCTAAGTTACCATCCTGCATGAGACTTTCCAAATGTCTAGGGTAATTGAGTCAACGAATCATAGGGAACATATTTTCCAAGTTGTCCCTAAATTTGAGTGTCTTCCCGCATAATTAGCATAGTGTTCATTTTTATTTTTATTTTTGTTCTTAAATCACAACCCTCCCCCCCTAGAGATTTTAGTTATCAGTGCTTGAAATGATTGATAGTGAAACTATATAGTCAAGCCCCGTATTCCTTGTGGATTCCACCCTAACCTATGGTTAGATTTATTACTGACTGCAACCGCTTTGTTATTGGAACGTGAACATCATCAAAAATTATGGCGCCATTGCTGGGGAATATGGCTAGGTTCTTGACTTGATATCACTATTAGTTAGTTCAAGTAGTAATTTCTAGGCTCTCTTGTATTTTACTTTTATTTTTGTCTTTGTTGTTTGGTTTTATTTGCAGGGTGTACTAGGTTGTATGCCCAACACAAGGAACCAAGGCAATCCCTTAACTTCGATCAATTTAGAGATCCATCGACTCTTTAGGAGAATGGCTCAGGTGAATGAGGATATCGCGGTTGAGGAAGGAATAAAAATGAATGATGAGGAAGTGGGAAGAGAGGAGAATCCACCACCAAGGAACAACGGGCCACAACTTAGGGACTTCAATGAAAATGCTTATGGATGGAATCAATATCGTTTGAACCATATGGCCATGGATGTTGTTGACACTCAATTATGACTGACCTGTAACCTTTTCGGATTGTCATTTGATTAAATATGTATTTTTAAAACTATTTAAAATAAATGAGTTTATTTTTAATTTTCTCCAACAATTAGTATTTTGAATATATATATATGTAAACTTTGAAAATTTGTTGTTATATTAATAAAAATTATTTTATTTATGTATTATTATTATTATCATCATTATTATTATTTGTTATTGATGTTATTTACTTTCGTTATTTTTTACTTAATATTATTTTCAGTGTCATGTTTAAATCTAATGTTACCAAATTATTTTATTAATTTTTGAATTTTTATAAATATATTTTATATACTTATTATATATTTTTCTTTACGTAAAGATTATTATTTTTTAAATATTGAATATTTTTATTTTCACATATATTATAATTAATGAGAGGGCAATTCATTCAATTTTTATCCCAATTTATTCAATCCGTAGCCTTTTTGACCAAATTCATTTCAATTCTAATCAATTTCCTTGAATTTATTTCAATTCTAGCCGATTCCTTTACAATCCCTTTTAATTTTATCCTAAATTGAGTGAATTTGTGGCTTAATTTTAAATACTAAATTCAATTTCAATCTCATTCAAATCCGGATAACTCATTTTCTTAACCCGAATTCGATTTTATCAGAAAATTAATCTCATTCGCTCATTCTTTTGATCAAAAGATTATGGTTTAATCCCTAATTTACATTCCATTTTTTCAAAAAATCACCCCCAAAGCCTGTCACGCCCCCAGCCTACACCTTGGACGTTGTCCACACTCGAAAATCATTTTTGGTCCCAAGCGAACAACTTGACCTTGCTATTTACTGAGCGGAAGACATAACATTAGTGAAAAAGGGCTATAAAAGCAACAACTAACTCATGAATAAGCTGAATAACTGAATATAACTGTTCCGAAGTAGCAACTAAAATAGCTAAAGTTAGGATACTACACATAGTCTATGAAACCTCTACTACAACTGTCTGAAAGGACTACTGGAACAGGCCCCATGTAGCCAGAACTGAAATAAAATTGAAATAGCATAAATTGAACCAAAGAGCCTCGAACTGAAAAGAGGTCTCACCGCTATCTGGAAGCTAGCAAGTTCTCAATGAAGCGGCTGCTGAGGAACTCGGTCACCTATGTCTGCATCATAAAATGATACAGGTCCTAAGGACGTTAGTACATAGTATGTACGGTATGTAAGATGGCCTAAACATTTAAACAGTATATCATAATGCTTCTCAAAAGACATAAACATAAATCATAATTAAATAGCAATAATCATAAAGGCTTGTATGCTGAAAATAACATGCTGAAAACTAAAAAAATAAAACTTAGTTTCTTAGCTTGGGGAGTTTCTCTGAACGACAACCATCACTATGAGCTTCATGGTGATACACCGTCTTGCCCACACTGCCAGAGCCATCCCGTACTTTGCTGAGGTAGGGTACGAATAACTAGGGGAGTGGATCCATCCCAAACTGGGACATCTCAGTGGCTAATGAAGAAGGTACTGTAGTACAATTCTATCCTATGCTGGCTACATAGTTTATGAGCTTGAGTAATTTATTCTACTCTCACCCAAATCGGTGCTCAATACTACTCCCAAAATGTGCTTATATAGCTCATAACTTTTAAAGAATGAATTCTTGAATTCTTATCTTTCAGGGATTTAGCCCAGCTTTAACTTTTCTTAGCTTCTTCACTGAAATCTTACTTGACTGAAATCTATTATCTTTTCAAATACTCTTTAACATATAGTTTTCTCAGCTAAAGTGTAAGAATGATTTAAGAGAAGAAATCTTTAACTGATCTTGGCTATAAACTTTATGGGTATTCATAGAACCCAGATAAAATTCACAAGAAATCATGTATAGCTTTAAATCTTGAAGTCAATACGCTAAATAATCATTAAAGGATCAAGAACCATCATTCTTTATTAGGATGTATAGCTTTAAATCTTGAAGTCAATACGCTAAATAATCATTAAAGGATCGAGAACCATCATTCTTTATTAAGAATCTAAGCATACATAAGAAATTTTACTAAACTTTACAGGATTTATGTAAACTCAATTTCAACTAAGGCTTGAAACTTGTTGGATGAAAAGTATCACATGCTTTCTAAATTATTCTCAAAATAAATTAGTTTTTCTGTGGCCTTACATACCTTGGGAGAAATTTCTTGAAGAGTTGGAGAGAATTCTTGATTAGTTTTACGCTTAAATGTTTCTTGGAAGGGTTTTGAATGAATGAATGCGTGAAAGAAAATGTTTTAGGACTTAATTCGACTTAAAACTGACTTAGTTTAGGATATGGGGTCTTGGAAAGGTCGAAATTACCCCTCCCGATTAAAATAAAAAAATGTCTCTGATTTGCACTAGTGTGCGATGCGCACTACTGTTAAAATCCATTTTTCACAAAATTTTAACTTTTTTCACAAATTCGGGAAAATTATAAGTGTGGTTCCACATCCATTCCACGTGGCGGAAGGGGCGCGGAAACCCTTCTATTTTAAGCTCACTTGAACAAAAATAATTCACATTTTTTTTAGTTTTTACTGAGTCGAGACCATTTTTTGACTTGATTTTGCAAATAAAGCAAGGGAAGACATGTTACGCACAAGGTCAATTCTAGGGGTATTTTCATTATTTCATGAGGGTGTCACAATATCTCCCCCTTGGGATCATTCATCCTCGAATGATAATGGTACAAAGAATTCGACTCAAAACAACGAGATTACCACACTTTAAACTAACATAAGTACTCTTAAGTATGTGAGTTTACCTTCAAGGTCCTCATTTAGGCAGACGAATAAGTGTGGATACTTGGCCTTCATGTTCTCTTCTGCTTCCCATGTGGCTTCTCTATGAATTGGTTTCTCCATAGAACCTTCACTGAAGCAATCTCCTTGGTCCTCAATTTAATAACTTGCCGGTCTAATATTTGCACCGGAATCTCTTCATATGAAAAATTGTCCTTAATCCCCACACTTTCAACTGGGACCATTAGAGAGGGATCTCCCAAGCACTTCTTAAGCATGGAAATGTGAAACACCATATGCATAGCACTTAATTCTGCTAGTAACTCTAACTCATAAGCAATGTTACCCACTCTTCTCAGGATCTGATAAGGTCCAATATATTGTGGGCTGAGCTTTCCTTTCTTCCTGAATCTCATAACTCCCTTTATTGGGGATACCTTCAAGTACACCCAATCTCCTACCTCAAACTCCAAGTCTCTCCTTCTAACATTTGTGTATGACTTTTGTCGGCTCTGAGTTGTCTTTAGCCTTTCTTGGATGACCTTCACTTATTCCATAGCCTAATGGACTAGATCCGGTCCTATCAATCCTACCTCGCCAACTCAAACCACCCTATGGGTGATCTACACCTTCTCTCATAAAGAGCCTCATACGGTGCCATCTGTATGCTGGCCTGGAAGATATTATTATAAGAGAACTCAATCAAAGGTAAATGATCATCCCAGTTACCTTTAAAGTCTATCACACACGCCTTCAACATATCTTCCAAGGTCTTTATGGTCTGCTCTGTTTGCCCGTCTATCTGTGGATGGAAAGTTATGCTAAGATTTACCTTCGTACCAAGCCCCTTCTAAAACGACTTCCAAAATTGTGCTGTAAACTGAGCTCCTTTGTCTGAAATAATGGATATAGGGACCCCGTGCAGCCTAACAATCTCCTTAAGATATAATCTGGCATAATCCTCGCATAATCCTCAGCTGTATCAGTCGTCTTGACTGGTAGGAAGTGAGCTGGCTTGGTCATTCTGTCTACTATAACCCATATTGAATCATGCTATCTACGGGATCAAGGTAAGTCAATTATGAAGTCCATATTAATCATCTCCCATTTCCATTCTAGAATCTCTATTTTCTGAGCTACACTACAAGGCCTCTGGTGCTCAACTTTAACTTGTTGGCAATTTGGGCATCTAGACACAAACTCTACAATGTCCTTCTTCAAACATCTTCCTTCAATTAGAGAAGGATAGGATCGTTGTCCTACTTTTCTTTCACTTCTTACCACCAACGATGACTCTAACCCATTCCTGACAATGGCCCCACCTGCATTAGGATCTTCAATCTGCACCCCCAAACGAGCTAGTCTGTGAACCTTCTTAGCTAACTCTCTCTTTTCATATAGATAGTGTCTCCAGATCTTCACAGCAAACACTACCACAGCAAGCTCAAGATCATGAGTTGGGTAATTCTTTTTATAAATCGTAAGTTGTCTGGAAGCATATGCTATCACCCTGCCTCTCTGCATTAGTAGACATCCCAAGCCAACCCTGGAAGCGTCACAATATACCACGAAATCATCAACACCATATGGTAGGGATAAGACTGGGGTTGTGGTCAGCCTAGTCTTCAACTCTTGGAAACTCTTCTCATAAGCTTCTGACCACTCGAACTTAGTCTTCTTCTGAATCAACTTAGTCAAGGGAGCTGAGATAGAAGAAACCCTTCTACAAATAGTTAGTAGTACCCCGCTAAGCCCAAGAAACTCCTTATCTCTGTAGGAGTTATAGGCCTTGGCCAATTCTTTACTCCCTTAATCTTTTGGGAATCAACTTGGATACCCTCACCAGACACAATGTGTCCCAGAAATGCCACAGACTCCAACCAGAACTCACACTTAGAAAATTTGGCATATAGTTGTTGATCCTTAAGGGTCTGAAGGATAACTCTAAGATGGTTTGCATGCTCCTCCTTATTATGGGAGTAGATTAGGATATATATATATATATGAACACAATCACGAACATATCTAGGTACGGCCTCAACACCCTGTTCATAAGATCCATGAAAGTCGTTGGTCCATTTTTAGCCTGAAGAACATGACCAAAAACTCATAATGACCATATCAGGTTCTGAAGGCTGTCTTAGGAATGTCTTTCTCTTTAATTTTAAGCTGATGATACCCAGATCTAAGATCTATCTTGGAAAAACAAGTAGCACCCTGAAGTTGATTGCATAGGTCATCAATTCTGGGAAGAGGATACTTGTTCGTAATGGTGACCTTGTTCAACTGAAGGTAATCTATGCACATCTGAAGAGAACCATTCTTTTTATGCACGAAAAGAACTGGAGCACCCCAAGGTGAGACACTTGGTCTAATGAAAACCTTATCTAATAGATCTTTCAGCTGCAACTTTAACTCTTTTAGCTCTGAAGGAGCCATACGGTATGGAGGGATAGATATGGGTTGAGTATCTAGAAGAGTGTCTATCCTAAAGTCTATATCCTTATCAGGAGGGACTCCGGGAAGATCCTCACAAAAGACTTCTGGGAACTTATTCACAACGGGGACCGACTGAAGATATGGTACCTTAGCACGAGAATCTTGAACTCTTACTAGGTGGTATACACACCCTTTGGAAATTAACTTTCTAGCTTTGTGATATGAGACAAACTGACCCTTAGGGAAAACTGAGTTACCCCTCCACTCTAAGACTAGTTCGTTGGGAAACTGAAATTTTACTACTTTGGTTTTGCAATCTATGGAGGCATACCTAGCATGAAGCCAATCCATGCCTAGGATGATATCAAACTCTACCATATCTAACTCCATCAAATCAGCTACAATAGTCTTATGATAAATGAAGACTGGACAATCTCTATAGATTTTTTGGGCTAAAATAGACTTCCAGTAGGAGTAGAAACACTAAAAGGCTCAAGAAGACATTCTGGGTTGACCCTAAACTTCACAGCTACGTATGGGGTTACAAATAACAATGTGGCTCCAGGGTCTAGTAATGTATAAACATCATGAGTAAAGATTTTGAGCATACCCATAACCACATCTTGTCAGTTCTTCTGCTCCTATCTGGTGCCCATGGCATATAAGCGATTTGTGCCCCCGCTTGTCTCTACTATAGTACCCCTGTGAAGTGGTTTACCCTGCGGTGCTGAAAAGACTGTCTGTGATCTGGTATCTCTCATATTCTGTTTCCCTATAGGACAATCCTTCAAGAAATGCCCCATCTGACCACATTTGATGCAACCATTTGTGCCCATAAGGCACTCTCTGGGATGAGATCTACCATACTTACCACAAGTGGGATAACGATTGGATCCCTGAGCTACGCTACCCTATGATTGGCTGCCCAGAAACCTATAGTGTTGTGATCCTTACTCATTTCTGACCCTCGGTGCGGGTGCACTAGCGGATGAATGTGCTGGTCTGGCTATCTTAGGTTGGAAAGATGAGTTACCTCCACCTCCAGTCCCTCTCTTGCCTGTCTCCTGGCCTGATGTCTTGGCCCTCTTGCTCTTGAACTCCTCTATATCCTACATCTTCTCCTTCTCTACCTACTGCACATACATAATCAAATGGGTTATATCCATATCCCCAATCAACATCGCACTCCTGCCCTCTCTCTTAGTCATTCGAGAGAGCCCGAACACGAAGAGATCCATCCTAGTATGCATATCTACCACCATAGCTGGAGTATAATGGGACAGCTGAGTAAACTTGAGGTTGTACTCCCATACACTCATATTCTCCTGCTTCAAGTTCAAAAACTCTCTTACCTTAGCGTACCTCATCTCCCTAGGGAAGTACTATCCCAGAAAAGCCTCCTCAAACACTTCCCAAGAGATAGCTGGAGCTCTATCAGCCTTACTCCCTTTCCACTGGTCAAACCAGAGTCTAGCTACCCCCTTGAGCTGATAGGCAGCCAACTCAACCCGCTCAGTATCACCTACACATACCACCTGAAATACCTTTTGAATCTCCTCAATGAAGTTCTCAGGACCCCCCTTCACATTGGACCCTGTGAACTCTGATGGGTTCATCCTTAGAAACTCTCTAACTCTGGCAGTATCTGCCCCATCATTCCTGCCATCTCCTTGGCGACCTCCCTGAGTAGTGACTGCCTAAGCCAAAGTCTGAATGACCTGGCAAAGCTTAACATTGGTGAAGTCAGCTTATTGTGGCTACTCCACAGGCATAGATGGACCTCTAGGTTCCTCAGGAATTCGGCACGGCTGGTTTGCATTCCTTCTAGTTGAGTGTCCTCTGCCCCTTACTAGGCTATTAGCTCTGCGAGAGGCATAATTTGGAAAACAAACACGACGTGAACACACGAGTTAGAAAGGACTTCACAAAGATATACTCTGAAGCACGAGATAAAGAATAACAAGAAATGATGATACTTCCTAATGCCCCGTAGCCTCCTATTATAGATGTGGCATGCTTCAAACCCATAATACGGACTCTACTAGACACTATTCCATAGACTCCCTAGGACTTTTGAACTCTGGGCTCAGATACCAAGTTTGTCACGTCTCCAGCCTATACCCTGGACATGACCGGCACTCAAAAACCATTTATGGTCCCAAGAGAACCACTTGGTCTAGCTATTTACTCAATGGAAGACATAACATTAGTGAAAAAGGGCTATAAAAGCAACAACTAACTCATGAATAAGCTGAATAACTGAATATAATTGTTCCCAAGCAGCAACTAAAATAGCTAAAGCTAGGATAGTACACATACTCTATGGAACCTCTACTACAACTGTCTGAAAGGACTACTGGATAGGCCCCAAGTAGCCAGAACTGAAATAAAATTGAAATAGCATAACTTGAACCAAAGAGCCTCAGACTGAAAAGAAGTCTCACCACTGCCTAGAAGCTAGCAAGTTGTTAACGAAGTGGCTACTGAGGAACTTGGTCACCTGTGTCTGCATCATAAAATGATGCATGTCCTAAGGGCGTCAGTATGTGGTATGTACGGTATGTAAGATGGCCAAAACATTTAAACAGTATATCACAATGCTTCTCAAAAGACTTAAATATAATTCATAATTAAATAGCAATAATCATAAAGGCTTGTATGCTGAAAATAACATGCTGAAAACTAAAAAATAAAACTTAGTTTCTTAGCTTGGGGAGTTTCTCTAACCGACAACCACCACTATGAGCTTTATGGTGATACAACGTCTTGCCCACGCTGCCAGAGCCATCTCGTACTTTGCCGGGGTAGGGGACGAATAACTAGGGGAATGGATCCATCCCAAACTGGGCCATCTCAGTAGCTAATGAGGAAGGTACAGTAGTATAATCCTATCCTATGCTGGCTATATAGTTTATGAGCTTGAGTAATTTATTCTACTCTCAGCCAAATCGGTGCTCAATACTACTCTCAAAATCTTCTTATATAGCTCATAACATTTAAAGAATGAATTATTGAAATATTATCTTTCGGGGACTTAGCTCAGCTTTAACTTTTCTTAGCTTCTTCACTGAAATATTTTACTTGACTGAAATCTATTATCTTTTCAAATACTCTTTAACATATAGTTTTCTCAGCTAAAGTGTAAGAATGATTCAAGAGAATAATTCTGCAACTAATCTTGACTATAAACTTTATGGGTATTCATAGAACGCAGATAAAAATTCACAAGAAATCATGTATAGCTTTAAATCTTGAAGTCAATCTAAATAATCATTAAAGGTTCGAGAGTCATCATTCTTTACCAAGAATCTAAACATACGTAAGAAATTTTACTAAACTTTACAAGATTTAAGTAAACTTAATTTCAACTAGAACTTTACAAGATCAACTAAAACTTTGGACAAGTCCAAATCTCTGAGTTCAGCTACTTGTTCTTCTTCCCTATATATAATCGACTATGGATAGTAATTTAAGTTGTTCATTACAATGGCTAGTCTAGGGACTAAACTACCTCTACAATGCAGTTCTTGTATAATCTGCCTTACTATTTGCTTCACACTCCTGTTCTTATTCTGAAATATCCTATAGTTGCTTTCCTGCAACACATAATACACAGCTGCTGATATTGTTGCTCTATATATATCTGCTGCATTGTTTTTTTTCCCTGCATTCCTTATGGCCCATTCTTTCTCTTCTTTCCATCCTTGATATTGTCTGTTGATTGACAGCCACCTCAAGAGTTGATGCTATATTAATTTGGTCATGCTACATGCAAAGAACAAATGCTGATATTATTCCAAGTCATTGCTGCACATAGGACATGTTGTTTCAGTTGTGATACCCCATTTCTCCAACATATCTCTAGTATATAGCCTTTCCTGGATAGCTTGATATAGTGTGAAGATCCATTTAGGACATCCATGATTGTTACAGATTAGTCTCCTCCATGGCATCTTAGCATATTGTCCTCTCATCATTCTATAAACTTCTCTGATGGAGTAAGTGTTTGCTGCAGTGATATTTTCTTTCTGTATTCCAGCTTTATCTAACCAATGTCCAGCATGTAGTATTTTACTCACTGTCCAGGATGCTTGTTTAGGCTATACTTCCCAGGGTTCCTTTCCTTTCACGTAATAAGCATGTATCCATTTTATCCAAAGTTTGTCTTTCTTTTGTGCTAAACTCCACATGTGTTTGACTATTGCAGCTTTGTTCTATGTTTGGATTTCTGATATGTTCAAACCTCCTACTGCTTTTGGCTTACAGATAGTGGTCTAGGCAATGGCTGCTTTACCCTTGTTCTGGTGCTCCCCTATCCATAGAAATCTTTTACATATTGTTTTGACCTGCTGCATTATTTTCTTAGGAAGTAAGAAGATTTGAGCCCAGAAATTTTGGATTGAAAGTAGAACACTTTGTACTAATTGGAGTCTACCAGCATAGGACCAAGTACTTAACTATCCATGAATTAATTCTCTCTACCATCTTTTCCAAAAGTGGCTTGCACTGACGGATTGTCAGCCTCTTGGTACTCAAAGGAACTACCAAATACTTGAAAGGCAGTGTGCCTTTGATGAACCCTGTGTGCTGCAGTATCTGTTGTTGTATTCCTTTAGGTACTCCTCCAAAGTATATGCTGCTCTTGGCTTGATTAGCTACTAGCCCTGATACTTTTGAGAAATCTTGGAAGTCCCTATGTAATAATTCTGTTGAGTTCATGTCTCCTCTGCTGAAGAGCAATAGATCATCTGCAAAGCTTAACTGTACTATCTGATGTTTCTTGCATCTTGGATGGAACCTGAACTTGTTGTTGTTTCTCAGTGCTTTCAAGGATCTTGTAAGATACTCCATTGCTAAGATAAAGAGGTAAGGTGATAAGGGATCTCCCTGTCTCACCCCTCTCTTTGCTTTGAAGGGAGCACTTGGTGTGCCATTAATCATTATAGCATATGAAACTGTTCTCACACACTCCATGAGCCATGTGATAAACCTTGTAGGTATTTGCAACCCTTTCAGAACCTCTTCCAGGAAGTGCCATTCTAATAAATCATATTCCTTCTGCATATCTATTTTAAACATGCATCTGGGTGATATGCTCTTTCTTCCATATCCTTTTACAAGTTCATGACTCAGAATCACATTATCATTCAATATTCTCCTAGGAACAAATGCTGCCTGACTTGCATCTACAAGATAGTCCATTACTTTTTGGAGCCTCTTGGTGAGCATTTTGGTAATAATCTTGTAAATAGTGGAACAGCAGGATATAGGCCTGTACTCTTTGATGGAATTAGGATGCTTCACCTTAGGGATCAATGTTACTATTATTTTGTTGATTGGTTCATACATGTTGCTTGACTAGAAAAATTGCATTACTGCATCATTTACCTCTTCCCCTATTATGGGCCATGCTTTTTTGAAGAAATGTGCATTGAAACCATCTCCCCCTGGTTCCTTGTTATCATCTATCCCCTGAAGTGCTTCCAGAACATCTTTTTTACTGAACTCTGCAATCATTGCTAGTTGTTGAGATCTTGTAAGCACTGGTCCCTCCTTGAGTATGTTTGGGCTAGCTTCTGGCGTTCTTGAGCTTGTTTGGCCAAGTAGTTTCTGATAAAAACCAACAGCTTCCTCAGTTATTTCTTTAGGTTCCTTTAAGATCTTTCCATCTTCTCTTGTCAGCATAGTGATTTGGTTTTGAGCCTTCCTACTCGTCATGACTGCCAAAAATTATCTTGTGTTAGCATCCCCTAGTTTGAGTTACTGCACTCTAGATTTTTGCTTATAGATATCTTCCTCAATCTGACTCCATTTGGTTAGTTCTTTTCTTATCTCTCTTTCATCTTCCATTTCATTCTGGTCCACTAGTAAGCTACTTATGTGCCTTTGTTTCTCTTCAAAATTTTCCCTCAGTGTTTGTAGCTTTCCTGATACTTTTGAGTACTCCTGCTTATTGAGCTTTTGCATTTCCCTTCTCACTTTTTTCAGGTTGCTCCATACTCCCTTCATCCCTTCCTTCTGTCTAGTCCATCCTTGCACTACTTTCTCTTTGAAGCTTGCATGTTAAGCCAGACAGTTGTAGAAACAAAATGGCCTCTTCTTGTTTCCACTATGCTGATATAATATGATACTTAGTGGTGAGTGGTCTAAAAGTGACGGCTCCATTACCAATACTTGCACAGGTGCCAGACTATTCATCCATTCTGCATTCACTATAGCCTTATCAATGCTGCTGAAAACATATCCATTTGTCCATGTGTATTGCCTACCTATCTTGGGTAGTTCAGTCAAGTGACATAGTGTCATACATTCTCTAAAGTCTTTTGTGTCTGTTTCTATCACCTGACTTCCCACAGGTCTATCCTTAGGGCATAAGATAGTGTTAAAATCACCCATGATTAACCATGCTTCATCAATCTGATTTCTCAGGTTCTGCAAAGCTGTCCATAGTGGTCTTCTGTAACCTATTGTGTGCAATCCATAAACACCTGTGAATTAGAATTGTGTGCCATTTTGAATCTCTGTTACCAATCCCTGTATATGTTGTGTTGAGGATTCTTTGAACTCAAATTTGATCTTATTTGCATCTCACACCACCCAGATTCTGCCCCTGACATTATTGCTTGCATTAGTAGTCCATTCCCATCCTGGCATTTATAATATTACTTGCTTTCTGTTCCCTGACTCTATGTTCATATATAGCTATGATGCTTACTTTATTTCTACTTATGAACCTCCTCATTTCCCTTTGTTTTACCTCTTGATTGAAACCTCTAACATTCCATGTTACACATGTATAGGATCAGGTAGAGGTTCCTTGTTATTGCCTTCCCCTTGAGTACTGCTACATTGTCCAGTTTCAGACTTGCTACCCATAGTATTGGAATCCTTTGCTCTCATTTCTTGGCCCTGCTTATCTTTGAGTCTGTTAGTTCTATTTCTTACTGTTTGTCATCCTTCCTTATCCTTATTTTGTATTTGTATCTATCATTGTCCCTTCCACTGGTTTATTTTGTGCAGCAGCAGGTTCATTCTCTTTTTTCCCTGCTTGTTTCCATTCTTTTTTTGGTCCTTGTCCTTGTGCTCTCCTTATGATTGGCATTGGGTTGTCTTGGCAAGTATGACCTACTTGGAGCCATTTTTGACAGAATAATGGTTTCTATTCATACCATATTTGTTGTTCAAAGACCTTGCCCTTTATATCCTAAATTTTAACTGATTTTGGTAAGAATCCTGGCGAATGAAATTCTACTTGCTTGGGTAGGACACTCATCTGCATACAGTGGTTGGCCAAGACTAATTGCATTCCAGCAGTTCAAAGGCAAATTGGGCAATTTTACCCACAATGGAATGGTGGTTAGTATTTCCTCTTTAAAATTGAACTCAGGACTCCAAGGTTTCATTATGATAGGTCTTCTGAGCAAATGGTGAGGACCTGACCATAGTACTTTATCCCTTTCTTCCTCATTTGAAAATCTAATTACAAAATATCCATCTGTGTGATACAATACTACTGGTTTAACCGAGAACACACCTTTGCTTGCTATAAATCTTTCCATTGCTCCTACGCTTGGTGCTTCTCCTACCACATACAGGACTATCGAGGGCTTCCATTTACTGTCCTCTTCTACAATGTCCTCTGGCTTGATTTCCATAACTTTCTCACCCTCTATTATAGTAGGTGTAATATAAGTTAAGTCCATACCTCGTGTTTCCAGCTTGTTAGTAGCAAATAGATTTGCCCGAGGTTTCACGACTGTTTCTTGTTGTGTCTCTGAGCTACCAGTTACTGTTCCATTGGATTCCAGCTGAATGGGATGAGTGTTTCCTCCGTCTACTTTTGTGTTCGAAAGCTTCAGCCACAACTCTATCCCCTTTGTATTGTCTTCCCTCAGTTGAGCATCTGGTGTATTTGGCTCCTTCTCCGGTGAGCTCGATCTGGTTCCAGATCTCTCCTCCCTAAGTTGCGTTGCATCTATCTTCAAGTTTGAGCAGAGACCTTGGAGTATTTACTCTTCCTGTTATTTGTGTGTTTACTTGCGAGGCCTTCCTCTCCCCAATTTCCCCATTTTCCGGCGAGGCGCAGGTTAGTGCACACTAACGTGCGCCGAGAGAAAAGGAGAGTAGGTTTATTACTGTTATTATTGTTATTACTATTGTTATTATTATTATTATTGTTATTGTTGTTATTGTTGTTGTTGTTATTATTGTTGTTGTTGTTATTATTATTGTTGTTATTATTGTTGTTGTTGTTATTGTTGTTATTATTATTGTTGCTATTGTTATTGTTGTTATTATTGTTATTGTTGTTATTATTATTGTTCTTGTTATTAATGTTATTGTTACTGTTATTATTGTTACTGTTATTGTTGTTACTGTTATTGTTGTTGTTGTTACTATTGTTATTGTTATTATTGTTATTGTTATTGTTGTTATTATTGTTGTTGTTGTTATTGTTATTGTTATTGTTATTAATGTTATTGTTATTGTTATTGTTGTTATTGTTGTTGTTATTGTTGTTATTGTTATTGTTATTATTCTTATTGTTATTATTCTTATTATAGTTATTGTTATTATTGTTACTGTTATTATTATTACTGTTACTATTGTTACTGTTGTTATTGTTATTCTTATTATTGTTATTATTATTGTTATTGTTATTATTGTTATTGTTATTGTTGTTATTGTTATTGTAATTATTGTTATTGTTATTGTTATTATTGTTATTGTTGTTATTGTTATTGTTATTGTTGTTATTGTTATTGTTATTATTGTTATTATTATTATTGTTATTGTTATTGTTATTGTTGTTATTGTTATTATCATTATTCTTGTTGTTGTTGTTGTTGTTGTTATATTATTATTATTGTTATTATTGTTGTTGTTGCCGTTGTTGTTATTATTGTTACTAGTTTAGCGTACGTGCGTTGCACGTGTGTGTCACGTCAATATTATTAAATTGAATACTATAAACATTTGAAAATTCTTGATATTGTCATAAAAGTATACATTTTTTAAAATATTCATCCGATGTTCAGAATCGGCATCGAATAATTAATTGATTAAAAATTTAAGTTTTTTAAAAAAACTCCTAAATATAAAATGAGTAATTTAATGTAATCAACGTAATTTTAATTATTCTTTTTCTTTTTAAATTTGTTATATTACGTATTTTTATCAACAAAATATTTGATAGTCAAAATTTTAGGATTGTTTTTACTTCATTGCCTAGACAATTATTTATTAGAATAAGTATAAATCAAGAGTGAATTATAAATATAAAGAAATTCTAATTCAAAAATAAATATTGAAGCTAAACAAATAAAAGATAACATAATAAATTAAGAAAAATAGTGAAAAGACAATTTTGTCTAAAGCAAAGTATTTCAATTAGTGAAAAGTGTACTTGTTTTGCACGTATGAGCTACATATTAAATACAAATTGCACTTGTCATTAAATAAATATAATATTTATATAAATAAAAATTAAATAAATATTATTAGTTTGACATAATAATTGCTTATAATATAGATATGTTAAAGATTTTCAATACATAAAGTAATAATTTAGAGTTGTTTAGTTAGAAGTTAAATAATTAATTGACTAAAATTTAATGGAATAAAAGATTCCTATTTAGGAACAATTTAGTGTTTCCAACATAATTTTATTGATTTTTTTCTTAAACAAATTTAAATAATAAAAATAAATATTATTATATTAATACATTAATTTTAATAACCTTTTTATCAAATAAAGACGGTGGATTAAGTTGCATTAGTTATATTTTATTTACAAAAAATGGTAAATTATTTTTATTAGTTTCTAAAGTTTAAAGTCGTTAATTTTTGTGATGAACTTTTAATGTTACAATTGATTCATTATTTTTTTTAAAAATTGCGAGGTATGAAAAATTTACGTGATCTTGATGAACTTTTTAAAACAAATATTATTGACAACTATCTAAAAATGTTTCATGTGTTAAGAGTCTTTTGTTTAGGATTTTTCTTAATTTTCTATCATAATTAAAATTAGCTTTCATATGCGTAAGAAAAAGTAATGAGGAAGAAGAAATCAAACATATATTCACTTTTGGATAGAGGCTATAGAGTCATATCATAATTAAATAAACATATGTATTTCTTCCAAGCATGCATACATAAAAAAAAAAATTGAATCCAATAAAAATGCAGACAATCAAACAACATGCATATAAATTACAAAATAATATACTATTATGAAAAGGAGAAAAAAATATTATTACCTCTAAAACTATCCGTGTATAATCGTGTATATCGACGATGATGTCACACACCGTATTGGGGCAGCATGGACCAAATGGA
>DF366601.1:0-16392 GCA_000787875.1 Solanum virginianum
TTTTTTTTTGCTAAAATTGATTAACACCTCTCGAAGTGATCAGTGGTAGCATTTTTGATGTTTATATATATTATTTTTATTTTCAGAATTTTAAATTTATGCATTGAAAAATCCTAATTTTTAGCATAGTAATTTTCTTATATAATTAAATTAAATATGTATATTAAAACTAATAGTGTTTGATGGTATAATATACAATCAATGAGTTCAATCAATTCTACCTCCAGTACAAAATACATTTATCTGTCTATCAAAAATAATATTTGAATAGATATACCTCTGTCTAGTATCCAAATAATATATAAATAATTTTTTTTATAGTAATAACTACTTTTTTGTGTTTGCTAAATACTCCCTCCGTCTCAAATTAATTGAATTTTTGAGACTTTTTTCAAGGTTCAAAATAGTTGAACTTTTCAAAGTTCAAGATAAATGTTTGAAACTTTTTACATACTTACCCTTTCACTTATTGAACTTTTGCATTTTATAGGAAATAAGTTACACTATACATTTATGATTTTACAAAAGGGCAATAGTGAAAAATATGGTGTATAATTTGTCTTTGAATATTTTTCTTAAAATGTGTTCATTACCTCACAAATTCAGTTAATATGAAACAAAGAGAGTAATAAAAAATAAATAAGTGAATCATTTATTTTTCATAAAAAATATTTTTTCATGAAACACAATGTAGAAAGAATAACATCGGTGTATAGGTGGTATATGCAAAAAGGTATGTCTAAGAATCTTTCATTGTCATATCGTTTACAAAAAGCTACGTATTGAATATATATTCGATGTATTTAAATAGATCTGTTTAAAGTTGTGTTTTAAAAATAAAAAAATGACTTTATTGATACGAACTAATAAAGAAAAAAAAGTACTCCTTATTTGAAAAATTGACTATCATAATAACTTTTTCTACTCTTTGCACGTGACTATCACTATTAAATAAAAACAATAGGCGCACAATTTTTTATTTATTCATATTTTCTCTTATTATATAAGAGCAACTCGAGTGCTGAAGCACTCACAAAATCATCAAACATACCCGCTTTATCTATCTGCTTTTAAGTAAATGATTGATGTATTTATTTTGATTATTTAATTTTACTATATTAGTTTTATTAATTATTTTTTAATCGCTTAAATTATGAATTTACAATATTATTTCAATAAATTATTTTTTTTTAAAAAAAAGACAATTCACCAATTAATGTGTCTGATTCAGTTATTTAATGTTGTCATTTCTACAACTATTTCAACTACGAATTTATAATATTACACGAAATTAAGTATTTTTTCTTAAATAATTGCTGATTGACAAATCTACTCCAACTACTTTATTTTACAATATTATCCTAAATAAATCATTTCTCCAACTGTTTCAGCTACTAAAAATTTAAATTATTTAAAAATAAATAAAAAATTTGAACTCTCAAACTTTTTATAAATACAACATATATTAAAACAAAATAATTAACATATATTACTTAAAAATAACATAAATTATAATAATTAACAATATATATATATATTAAAAAAATGTCTATCAATATCATATAAATCAAAATAAAAAAATATATTTTAATCAATACAAAACTCGTATAACTAGTATATACATATTTCAAGTCAAGAAGAAAAAGAGTTGCACTTACACATACTATACATGCCTAGTCTATTTCCAAAACTTTACAACAAATGTGTGTGATAGTTCCTTAATGCATTTGATAACAATAACACATACAATATTTCGATAAAAATAAAATATACACATACCTTATTTCGATAAATCAATTCCATAATAAAAGTATTCCCAAAATTAAGACAAAAGCCAAGCTACCAAATCACTCTGGATGAGATCAATATTTTCTAGTGTTGTTTCTTTGTTTTGCATATTGTCATTGATGTCACATAGTGACATATTATTATTATTATTTTTATTATTATTATTATTATTATTATTATTATTATTATTATTATTATTATTATTATTATTATTATTATTCAATATTTCACCTAAATGTTCCCAATCCCAACAATCAAGTTTACTATAATTATCCTCACTTAATATTTCATTATTATTATTGTTATTATTATTGTTGACTATTTCGATATTTTCTCCATCATCTTCGTCCCATAAACAGTTGTAAATGAAATCTTGATCCAATGCTTCAAATATATCGTCCGTAGAAACTGTAATTTCACTTGTGAAATTTGAATTTGAACTGCCAACATTCATTTTTCTTTTGCGTCTTTGTTTGATAACCTTTTGTTGCGTTCCTCTTTTGGCTAATTCAACAACAGCTTGTGGCAGCTTTTCATCACTCGGAATTCTTAAACTATCTACTTTTCGGCTCAAATGAGAATTCCAGTAATTTTTTATTTCATTGTCTGTTCTACCTGGCAAATGTTCTGCTATTAGAGACCACCTGCAAAGCAATTTAAATATTCAGATTAACAAAAAAAATACAACTTTCTTGTATCGATAATGTAGAGAATATTTACACAATTATATTGTTTATAAAATGTTATAGTTAATTCCTTAATTTTATAAAATTAAGACCAATTAACTTACTATCATAGTGTAATCTAACTTAAATTCTACAAGAAATGAAATGTATTTAACAAGTGAAATTCCTTATTTTAAAAATTATATCAGTAATATACACACACAAAAAGAGATTTTTAATATAAATTTACTTTATTGTTATTATTATTATTATGGACCCCCTTATATGAATCATGGTGAATTATACTACATTAAGGGACCAAAAATTTATTCATCAATACCAAAAAAATTATATGAACTGATTTTTTTTTTTTAAAAAAACCCTCATATATTTCAATAGCAGGTAGAAAATCTATTCAGAATATATCGCTATCAAACAAAAATGGAAAGTCTATCGAAAACAGACAAATCTGTTACCTAAAGTTGCACGCAACTTAATGATTATAACAGATAGAAAATCTATTCAAAATATGATCGCAACCAAATAAAAATTAAAGATCTATAAAAAATAAACACAAACCTGTTACCCAATGTTGCACGCAACTTAATAATTATAGCTTCTTCATCAGAGGTTATATTACCTCTCTTTAAATCAGTCTTCAAATAATTTATCCATCTTAGTCTGCAACTCTTTCCACATCTTAGTAATCCTATCAAAATTTCCAAAATAATAAAATATTAACTATTTATATTTCACTTTGCAACGATTTGGAAACACATAATTCAATAAATAAGGAAAAAATGTATTTTCGATTTTTAATTATAATTTTTCATTTTAGATGAGATGGTCATCTATTTTAGTAAACATAGATGAAAAGGTCCTGATAAGTTTGAGTCGCGCAAAAAAACCCACTCATTATCCAAAAAATGAATTTTCATGTGCTTGACTCTTCTCGTGTCAATCAATAAAGTCAAAAATTTCACTAAAAATATTCCAACTCTTAACATTTATAAAAAGTAATTTTCCACCTATATAATTTTCTATATATGAACGATATTCAATTGACCATCCTTTAGTCCATGTGGCTTCACCATTGTTCATGACAAATGTTGAGCTAAACTACTCAAAATAACTCTTAAAATGATATGATATTAACCGATCTGATCCAAATCGACATAATTTTTCCAAAAAAAAAACTCACACCAAACAAAAGAATCCAAAAACATAGGACATGTAGAGTAAACGAAAATACACTTCTCACTTTTAAACTAAATTTATTTTAGATGAGATGATTACACATTAACCGTATTATCAATATTTTTGGGTAATGATGACCTCCAAGAGCCTTCAACATTCGCTTAAATATTAACCGATCTGATCTAAATCGATATAATTTTTCTAAAAAAACTCACACCTCAACAAAAGAATCCAACAAAAATACACTTAATTAAAATATTTTTAGATGAGATGCTTACACGCTAGTAACATTACCTGCATTTTTGGATAATGATCTCCAAGAGCCTTCACCATTAGCTTGAATATAGTTAGTGAGGATTTCATCTTCTTCTGCAGTCCATCTCCCTCTCTTAAGACCTACTTTCTCACAACAAGGTGTTCTTCCCATTTTTTTCTATAAAAAGTATATAATATAATGTAATAATAATACCATTTTTGGGAAAGTCCAAATGAATGTCAATAAATAGATAGTAGATGAAACAAGTAGAAGTGTCCTAATCCAACCACGTGACTTATCCTAACATCTTCTCTTAATTTGGACGTAAGTTCCAATGCAACCTTTCATTTATATGCTGCCCTCGATTTATTTTTACTTTTCAATATTTGATTTTGAAATTAATTTAATATTTAAAATTTAGATGGTTGAAAATTATACGAAAAATGTTATAAATTAAAATTCTTCTCATATTAGTATGATAAAAAAATTATTTTAAAATATTAATCAAATTTTTTTAGAACAAACTAAAAAGAAAAGAATGTCGCACAAAATAAGAAAAAGGAAATATTTTTCTTCTTAATTCTCACTCGTAAAAATATATTGAATATGATATTCTTGTTATTGTATGTAATTGTGTGTAAAATAATAAAAGTACTTTTATAGATTTTTTATGATATATTAAAGAAAATAATTCATTTAAAAAGTTAGCACACGTTTACAACAACAATATATTAAGTGAAATCTCACAAATGAAGTTTGAAAAAGATAAAATGTACGTAGACCTTAACACTATATAGTAATAAAGAATGACAAAAGAAAATCGACTAAAAAGAAGTAGACATTTTCATTTTACTCAAATTCCTCTATTTATTATCTTAAGAAATTCATTTAAAGATTAGTACCATGACATAATCCTTATGATGACTTAAGCATAGTATATATCTTCATAGGTATAATAAAAACAAAACAATATAATATTAATTTGAACCAAAATTAAAGGTGGCAAAGGTTGACATAATATTGATTAATAGATCATTAAATGGGGATTAGTACCTAGTAATAATGACTCTGAATAGTTTAATAAAATATACTAATAATAATTACCAGATTTCAGGAAACAACCTCTCTACTTCTATGAGGTAGTAGTAAGGTCTGCGTATATTTTACCTTCCCCAGATTAAGGGAAAAGTACATAGAAGTAATAATGATTTTGGAGCCAATCCACATCCACTTATCTTTAATTTGTGCATCTCACAAGTTGATTGCAGTAGAAAAATCTTCATTGGTTGACATAGAAAAACTAAATTTGCTTTAGAACATTTCACATTTCAGGAATATAAAATCACTTGCATCTTTTTTTCTCTATTTCACACTTAATTGCTTCAATTAGTGTGTTTAATCTTTCACCAAAAAGAAAAAAGTGTATTTAGTCACTAATTAAAATCTCTGAGAGAAATATAAAGCAAGATTATGTACAATAAACCTTCGTGGTTAGATTCTTCTCCACACCCTTCGCAAAAACGAAAGCTTTAGTGCACCAAATTTGTCATTGTATTTAATCAACGGTGCGGTTAAAACCAAAAAACAATTGTTGTTTTCTCATGTTTTTGGATTAGATTTGTAGTTCCAATCCACCACAAGCTCTTTTTCAACAATTTTTTAGTGTTCTCAATTGGAAATTCTGTTGTTTTCAATATTGATCTTATAATGAATTCAATCTCTGATTTCCATTTAGAATTATGCAATTAAGGAACTCTTATTTTTTATGAAATATAAATTGTTGGGATAAAAGACACGAGTCATAAAAGGCGGTATTAGTTGTGTTTGCTGAAAAACAACAATTACAGACAAAGGCATGAAGGGGTGGAACAAAAGTTTCATCTCCACCAGGCAAATGGATGTTAGGGCTGTCTAGACGAACCTTTTTTAGGTAACATTGAAAATCGACTTTAAGATGCTGCAATGCGAATAATTATTTTGGTACATTTCACTAACCTAAGTATACTTAAACTTGGGTGAAGCTATTATACAGACCTTAGCCGAAACAGATTATACAGACCTTATTGAATTCAGCCAGCACATTAGACTTCAAGGCGTCTCTTCTTTCATCAACTGGAGAGGGTATGTCAGGCCTCGTATCCAGTGTCCCACTAACATCAACGGTAGCATGACTAGTCCCTTTCGACCTCATGATCATACAAGTGCCAGTTTGAGGTGCATCCTCATCGAGCCTTTGCCTAGTGCTTAGTGTCACAGGATTGGAAATGGTTGAAGCATGATGATGCATGGTATCCAAAGTTACAACCTTGTCCAAGTGAGGGGCAGGGTCCCTAGACAATTGGAATTAAGCATCTCAGCATTCCAATTTGGAAGATTCTTCAAAGGCTGGGACCTGGTCAGATTTCGACTGTTTTGAAGCAGATAATGATGGCTCATTTGTGTTCCCAAGACCTGACAAACATCTAAATGTTAAGTCTGATATGTTGGTAGAGGCTTCCTGCTTTAGAAGGAATTGATTAGGACTTCTTGGATTTTCAGGACCCATGATAGCCATGTCTCTCCGGACCTGTTTGCAGCAATGCCCTCATTTTCATTTCAGAATCTTTGGCTTCAGCCTCCAACTCATACCCACTTGAGGCCAGAAAAAGAAATGTACACACGAGCACACTACTATTTGCGGTTAAATTGTTTGACAAAAAGCCCCATTGAGGGGTAAAGTATAAACATATTATGCCTGAGCTAAATGAAACTAGCTCTTACTTATTAGCAAGTGAGCAGTAGCACTTTATGGCTTTTCTACTTTGAAAGCTGTTGTCTACACCATGCTTTGATTTTTGAATTTGAACTTTGTTTAGCTACCAAAACTCTAAATAAAACAAAATGAGTTGAGGCATTAGATGGACAGATCCTAAAAGGGCTGACCAGGTGCTCAGAGACCTCTAGTGAGCTCTAGTTTCATATGACTTCAGCACATACAAATATGCATTTGCGCAATTCATAGATAAGACAACATGACATACAAAAATCTGCACATCTTTTGTTTCTCAACTGAATCACTTGAAAATGTTTCTAATATGACAATTTCACTAAGCATGAACATTTTCAGATACTAATAAAAGAGGACGTCCTAATATCTTGTACAACTTCATATGTTTCAAATTCTGCAATATAAAGTCAACCGAGTAGGAGTACTATAACTGGTCATTACCAGCACAAAACAAAATACAGCAGAATCATTGAGCTACTTCACATTTAAAGGCAGGGAATGGCAATGACGCACCTCTTATCATACTCTGCTTCTGGAAGGATTTCCCAAAAGTTTAAACTGCACAAGGAATCATGAGAAGCATAACAAGTCTCAGCAATTGAAAAAATGCAAACCCGGTGCACTAAGCTCTTGCTATGCGAGGAGTTCGAAGGCCTAGATTACAAGGATCTATTGTCCAGAGTCTTGCCTTGTATTTCTACCAAGAGGCTGTCCTATTCACATGGTAGCAACTTTATCAGCTACGCCAAGATTCCCTAATTGAGCTACCTGTAAATGCATGCATGGCAATTAGTAACCCAAATAGACTAATGTGCCATTTTGTCCAAGTGAAAAATATATCTCCCATTTGCTCCACTTTGTACGAATATAAAATGCTAAAACAGGGAGTAGTGACAAGTTATTTCGAGAATCAAACTGATGCAAGTGCTACATGTTTACACTTTTAAAAGACATAATACATAAAAGGACACTCAAATTTGGTCTGAGCTAGAGAGTAAACACTCCAACTTGAGTACGCATATCTAGATACCTCAACTCATATCTACTGTTATCAGTTGTTACAAAATGGTCATTTAGACACCTCCAAAATTTATTAAGTCACGTCAGCCTTGGGTGTTCGCAAGACACAGTGGGGACGAGTTGGGGTGTTTAGTTACTAGTGAAAGTTGAAATGTCTAGATGTGCACTCTCAAAGTTGGGAATGTTTATTAGCCAGTTGAGGCCAAATTTGAGTCTCCTCGGCAACTCAAAGGGCAGAGTAGCATACATTCAAATCCAGCAAGCCACTAACCATAAACAGCTCCCATCAAACAACATTAACAAACAGAATACACAAATTCCTGTTTTTTATATCATTTACTCCATGAACTTTTTAGCACACGATGGCATCAAGAAGCCACAAGTATTACACGCTTTTCCCAATTTATGACGATCTGCTTTCCATTTTGAATCATTTATAATATTTGGCACTATCTCACTCATAACATCATTTTAAACATCTTTCATAGGTTTCAAATTTTCAAATTATTTAAGTTTCACCTCTTCTCCATCAAACTAACCCTTTTAGTTATAGATACTAATTAATATGTGATCAAGTAACATTTTAAACTCTATGTTAGCCAAATGACTTCTCATAAACTGGTATTGAGGGAGCAGTTAAAAACCAGACATCACAGAGTACCTGAATTTTGATTTAATAGATCATGCATCATTGGCAAATTCTTATATAAGCACAGGCTCATTATGCAGCAAAAAATTGGCTAAGACAGCTGATGCTACCACCTAGAATAAGTGCAACAAATATCATCTTGAATGTTTGACCGACATTTTGCTAGTCTTTCTCATGAGAATACAGAGGGATAGTGTTACCATTGCAGGCTGTTGTTCAATAAGGGAATGATGGTAAATTGTCAAGTCAGGATCATCCTTGTACTTGTCCCAAGTGGCTTTGAACTGCGAGCCCTTGGATCTTGACAACGAAAGGAAAAGACATTAAGAAATTGAAGAACTCAATAATTACAGAGAAACTACAGAAAACAAAAAACAAACTCATATCACATGCAGGAAGAGAAAACAGAGGTGGTAACAGAGCATGATATTTACTGTTGGATCAAAATTAAACTCTGAAGAACAAGTTTTCTGATTTCTTCACGTGCGATTTTCAGTGCTGCTTCCTTGTATAGACTCACAAGCTCATCCACCAACCTGCATCACACCAACAGATGCAATTTTAAAAAGCAGGACAAGAGGAAGGTTCTAGTTTAACGCTAGGGATGTTAATCCATCAAAAGTTAAGATGGCTTAACTGTTGAAAGAAGGGATCCTCAGTTTAGATGCAAAACTGGAATTCAGAACGAAAAAAATACACTATTGGATCTACTTACAACTTTTACGTACTCTTTTCTTCATATTAACAGCAGATATGAGTAAAATTCAGGGTGTGACTCCTAGTATTCCTTCGTAAATTACCTTTCAATGTGTGGAGAATTCCTTATCCATGTCAACTTTAAAACTGTCTTGATACTTTCAAGAACCTGAAATAAAAATGAAGTATCAAATGTGCTGCTACTGATGATCTTCAAGCAGAATATCTTATACAAGAAAACTTTTAAATGCAAAAGTAGCTTAACTCTTAAATATTTTAACAACATGTCTGTTGATGCAACTAAATTATAGTACTTAATCAGGCCACAGAAATTGAAACTAGAGGAAAAAGGAATTCAGCAAAATTGTCCAGGACACAGTGGTTTACTGTAAGAGCTCATAAGAAGGTGGCAAGGCTGAGTAGCTCAAAAGAATTCCATCACCTCTTACCAGTAGAACAGTTCTGTCATCATCTGCATGCAACCACTGGAAGAAGAGTGGGAAAAGTCGCCTGAAATGAGCTACCAGTATAAGACCAAGACCATTGAACAGTGGCTCAATATGCTGTAGCCATGCAACACGTCGCTCCTTGTTTCTTGGCTGTCTTTCCAAGTGACTCAACATCTCATTCAACAATTTCTCATACCTGTGTCACAATATTTTTGATAGGTAAATACATACTTGAAGCATAACATATTGGAAATGCTAATATTCAGAGGACATGTGACATGTTAGTACAAAAAGGTACAGATACCTAGTTTATGTATATGACATTATAATGAACTTCAAAAGACAACTAATAGGGATTTGCTACATCACAAGCTCTAAATCATTCTTTTGAAGGATTACTGTTAAGAATAAACTATTTCTCCAGTAAATTTATGAGTAGAAATACCATTTTAAACCATGTGAATATCTTGCCAAAATTTATCCAAGATTCAATATATAACATATAGTGATATAGAGGACGCTCTACCATATGCTTCGAGGATTACTCTTCTGGGTGAAGGTCACCATAAGTACAGACATTTGAACCACACGCTCCCATATCTCATCATCGGAAACAATATTTTGGCAGCAAGCATCAAGAATTACATCTTCATACCAACCAATCTCAGCAGCATTGACATTTTTCGCCAGATGTATTAAGCTAACCATGCCTTGTCCCTGAAGTAAGAGACATGATCTAATCAACAACCTAATGAAAGCAACGATCTTAACCTTAATTATGAGATGCAAATGTATAGCAGACAAGTACCACTTGCTTGTAACAATTTGAAATACCATTTTAAGCTTGAAGATCGATTACATCATGCTCCAAACAACTAATCCAGAAAGGTACTTACCCAAAAAAAAAAAAAAGAAATGACTAAATGGTTTAGTTGTTCAATATATAGAGGTGCCATCAATATTATTGCAATCAGAAGTCCCTCATAGAGTATCCATGAACAAGCTTTAGAAAAGAAACTGAAAAGCTGATTCATTTGATGTTCTTTTTATTGTCATCAGTTGCTATAAGGGACTGAAATAAGCCAAACATTAGAGGTGCATAAATATTTTAAGCACTAGCTAGCTAATACTCGATTTAAAGAGTCCATCCCTTCTAACAGTTCACAATATATTTAGACCACAATATATCTCAAGGGAAACACAGTGATATAGGTAAAGAGAAATCTGCAATTAGAATCTCCAATTATCCAACTCTTTCACAGTATTAAATGACCACACAAGAATCAACAGTTTATCGGGCTATCAGCTTAATTTGAACTGGCAATCGATGTAGTAGGTGAGATTTCTGATTGAAATAGCAACGAATTTCTAAGACCAGCAACCAGACAAAGACAAATGCACCTTTACTTCAGACGACCAGTGATCAAGAGCTGTTAGGGCACATGGCATCACCAAAGAGCACACTTTTCCAAGGTGTGGATACTCTACCTACAAACCAGAAAAATAGATAGTTACGTTTCATCTCAATAGAATTCAAATCACCAACTAAAGGAAAAAATCATACAAATAAATCTCCAAGTACCAATTAAGGATATACATACCTGAGAAACGAACCATCTAAACTGATAAGCAGCAAGAATGGCGTATGCTACAGGAACACTAGCGCTTGCAGCTGTTATCTCATGACCATCAATTGATTTATCAATAGCACTCTCTTTAATCGTGTCTTTTAACAAAGGCAAGAGTTGAGGTATTAAGTGTATGACCAAGATTTTATCATTTGGGAGAGACTTAAAATCGAAATCCAGCTCGCCAAATTTGATCAAGTCATGATTCCCAGCTGCCATGGTAGCATAAGCTTTAGATAAATCTTTAAACGCAGAGGCAGCAGCAAGAGATAGCGAATTGGGAACCCAACAGAGTTGATTGTAGGTGGATTCGGAGGCAGATGCTAACGCAGCACAGCATAAGCTAAAATCCCTTATTTCGAGTTGTGAGCTGGAAAGAAGAGACAATAGCATGGATTTGATACAGACACTGGAACCCTCTGGAGGAGTATACGGTGCCTTGGAAAGTGATTCCTTTATTGGCTTTGATAATCTATTTACATACAGTTTTTACACAAATTATTACTCAAATCAAGTATGTAGTTCGTATTAAAACAAGACAGAAAGAATGCTCTTACAGAAGCAGCTCCTCATTGAGAGACTTCGACATCCTTCCCTTCTAGTTGCTACAGTTTCCAAACCTAATAACTTGCCATGTTTTACTTATGTAAATCTACGAACTGTTTGTCCAACCAACTAGAACAAAAGACAAGGGATTGAAACATCGAAGTAATTTGAAACAGTTATTTGCTAATTTTAGGGAAAAGGGGAATAACAATCAGTGTAAAGATGATAGAAAATACCTACAAAATGGAGCTCTGCTAACTTGGAGTTATTTTGTTGTTGGAGTCCTAGCAGCTGGTAATGGTCGGAGTTTGGAAGTTTAGCCGGCTATGACAACTTGCTGCTCGTCGCAGTGCTGGGGTTCTCGATGGAGTTTTGGGTTGGTGGAGGTATGGAGGACTGAGGTTTTGGTGGTTGTCCGATGGTAGGTCTATTTGGTGGTTCTCCGGTGGGTGTTTCGTGTGAGGGAGAGAGAGATGAGGTTTTGCCGGAGGAGGTGATCGGAGAAAATTTTGGAGGCGGCGGCTAATGGGATACAAAAATATTCAGGAACACAAAATTGCGGAATAAAATATTTTGATCTATTTAAGGAAGAGCAAATTCTTAAATGGCAAAGTCTAATTATACTCTATAGTTATAATTTGGTTAATTATATTTTGTAATTAGCGTTATAGCAGCGTTTATAATTTATTCTACAATGTACAGTATTTATATATTTCGGTATACAATTTAATTTACGCATAGCTTTTGTATATTTCAGTATATAACTTGATTCATGCATAGTTTATGTATAATCGTGCACAATATTTGTATAAATCGCACGAAATATACAAAACTTAAACTGTAATTATAACTAGATATTTGCCACGAACCGTAATTAATTCAAATTATAATTATGTTAGCTAATTAACTATTATATGTTTATTTATCCGTGTAATTTTTCTATTATTTAATTCTCTATCGAGTTATCAATTTAGCCCGTTAAGAAAAATTTTAAACTGTTAAAAATCAATAACTCAATAATAAAAAAAAAATTAAAACCGTTATCAAAACCGCTAAACCAATAACCCATTATCAATAAATTAATAATGTTTTTTTCAATTCAATTTATCAATTTTGTTTCAATTTTAAACAACTCTTATATATATTAATTTAATGAGGTGATCAAAATAAAACGCTCCATAAATTTTTACCACAAAATAGGGGCAAAAGTTCATAAATCTGGAAACCAATGATGAAAACATGTTCATATTTAGGTTAATATATAGTTTCAATATACTATAACTAATCTAAAGAAAAGTCTTTCATTTGAAACATTATTTATTATAAATTATGTTTTGAAGTTTGTTAAATAATTTACGAGCAACGAAGTTACTAGGAGTTTCTCTCCATTTCCTAGTGAGTGGCAAAAAATCATGTTTAAATGTTATTCAAAGTAATGGAAGTTTTTCACAATGTGCAAAATCACAAGTGTCATAAAAGATAGAAGTGTTTGCTGAAATACAACAGTTACAGACAAAGGCATGAAGGGGTGAAAGAAAAGTTTCATCTCCACCAGGCAAATAGATGTTCAGACTGTCTAGAGAAACCTTCAAGAGCTGATTTTACATAACGTTGAAAACCGACTTCTAGAAAAGCAGCAAGATGCTGCAACGCGAATAATTATTTTTGTACATTTCACTAATCTAAATATACTTAACTTGACTGAAGCTATTATACAGACGTTAGCCGATAGATTATCACTTCTTCTTTGAAGTAGAGCTCCTTTTTCTGGACTTTCTTTTGGTACTTGTGTTACTTCCGTTCTTGCTACACTTCGGGCAAAACCAGTCTTCCTCGGGTACACATTCAAGGGGAGGATTACAGCAATCTACATGCATGCCAATGCCACATCCATGAGAGCCACTTTCGTCACCACAGATCAGCATTACTTCCCCCCTGTCAGGTGACCCACACACCTGGCATGCTATATCGTTACTACTGTCATCTGATGGCTCAATCTCCTCAACAACCTCTTCCAAGCGATTGACATGCTTTTTCAGCGATCTTTCTGCCCAGGCATGAGTGTTGTATTGCACAAAATTGTTGAGGGTATAACCAGGTTTGCACACATAAGTCACCAAGTAATCAGGCAACACACAAGGTATCTCATGCCTTAAGAATTCTTGAACCCACTTGTCACAGCGTGGCATAACTTCACTGACAATGGCAAAGTCAACACCTGACTCAAGGAATCGACTATAAGGAGGAGAAGTTGCTAGTATAATGCCATCTCCTGCCTTCACTGCACGCTTCAGTGTATCCTGATTCAAAAAGAGAGAGCATATTAAAACCTGTTAAGAGATATGGACAAAGTGCAATCTGGATAAATTTATCAGTCTATAAATTGCTTGCATGTGGTTTGGGAAAACCTTCCCACGGAGAATATTTCCACCAGAAATGTTTTATCTCAGAAAATTGCTTTCTAGATCACTTTCCAATTGTGGTTGAGGATAAAAGTACATGACATATGATATAATCATACAAGATGTTGAATTTAATATTGAAATAGTGTTCTAGTGATATTTTTCAGTACTAAAAAAGACAATCTACTTGTTAAGTAATATAAACTTAAGGGTTATGCTTTGTAAGAACAATGAAGAAATTACAAATTTACTTGCGCCCAAAAGGAAGTCATTTTCCACTTTGTGGAATGTACTATGTTAGGAGAAACTATCTTGCCATAATACCAGGAAACCAACTCGTAAATGATTTCACCAAAGAAGTTCTAAAAAATAATTCTGCTTCATACTTATAAAACACTCCATAAAAAAATTAATGAAAGAGAGAAAGGAACTCTTGCAAATAAGCAGAGCATAGGAACTCCATCTACAAGAAAACATATACGGCAAACAACAAATACCTACCAATGGTGGTATAATGCAGTCACCATATATGATTATCCTCATTCCATATAATGCGCCATGTCCAGTCCTCTCCCTCAGAAGCCGCCACTTTCTCGGAGCCTCTAAGTTGATTGCTAAGTCTTCAGTCAGTCCCTTTTTGTGCCATTCATATGGCTCCTCATCCAAAAAATTTCCAGCCTCAACACAAGCAGTTAAATAATCCGTCTTCATGATCCACCTGTAAAAATCAATAGACAATATGATTACTTGTGAGAATAGACATGATTTTAGGGCTTTGCAATTTTTTTAAACTGAACTTCTTTAGGGCTGTGTAATTAGCCAAACCTTCCAGAAGATGCAGCAGCAAAAAATTTCTCTGTTCTTCGTACTGGAGCAGGAACAATGAAATGGGTTGCCTGATATGACCACTGGTGAGAATCTCTGCACACTTTTCCTTTCAATCGCTTGATAACCTGCTGAAACTCCTTCCTTTGCAGTCGATGTCCACTAACTATAAACCACCTAGGCTCACTTTGTACTTTTGTAACCTGCAACGAGCGAGACTTTTTATCATAAGGAGAACTAGTGTCAGCCTCATGCTCGTTATGACTCGCGTTCTGGGGTTCAATAACAGGCATATTCTCCTTCTCCACATCTATGGAGCTCTTTGGTTGATGAGCAGTTGAAATTACTGTGGCTTTTCCAGTTTCAGATGGAGACCCTTTTCCTTTTTTTGCCTCTACCTTGTTTCTATCAGTTCTGCACTTCTTCTTTTCTGCGCCTTCTACAGAAACAGCAGCTCTTTTAGTACCTAGATTAGTTTTCTTGCTATTCTTCTTCAGACATGTTGGACCTTTGGGAATTTTATCCTCTGAAGCTTTCCCCACAGAAGTTGACTCACTTAACTGGGTCTCCTTGACAGAAGACGTCTTCTGAGTTTCAAATGTGTTGTTTTCAGTACCAAGTCTCTTTGCAATATCTTTCCTGTCATTCTTATTTACCACCTTGTTCACATTTGTCTTCTTCTCCGCTGATTGAAGCCCTGAATGTTGTGCTTCAGTATCAATAGACTTCTCTCCTAGAACATTTAACTCCTCATCTTCTTGGTCCTCTGGAGCCTCAGTATCATCATTAGGGGATTCATTTGTTTTGGCAACTTCTTTTTCAGAATTCAAAATATTACTTCTCTCAATTTCTTTGCTCAAAACTGCATGATCTGCAAGGAGAACCTCATCCTTTGTAGGGCTTACGATATTTTGGTGCTCTGTCTCCTCTCTCGCTCTGCTACAGGAAACAGCTGAATCATTTGTCAGAACATTCTTGTTAATGAGTAAAGAACCTTTCTGATTTCTGTCATCCTTTTTACCAAGTCTTTGTCTAGATCCAAGTGTCTTTTTGGAAAGCAATCTTTTCTTCAATGTCTTAGACCCTGACATGGATTCATCTCCAGCTTTATCAAATTCAGCCAGCACATTAGACTTCAGGGCGTCTCTTGTTTCATCAACTGGAGATGGGACATCAGGCTGTTCATTCAATGGCCAACTAACATCAACGGTAGCATGACTAGTGCTAATTTGAGGTGCATCCTCATCGAGCCTCTGCCTAGTGCTTGGTGTCACAGGATTGGAAACGGTACAAGTGCCAATTTGAGGTGCATCCTCATCGAGCCTCTGCCTAGTGCTTGGTGTCGCAGAATTGGAAATGGTTGAAGCATGATGCTGCATGGTATGCACAGTTACACCCTTGTCCAAGTGAGGATCAGGGTCCCTAGACAATTGATGACTGCCTTCATGGCTTAGACTATGCAACTTCGACGTGTTTATTAACTCTTCAGAACGATTGTCTGTCA
>DF366599.1:9056-23199 GCA_000787875.1 Solanum virginianum
GATCGAGGTACAGACCTCTCAACATGGTTGCACAAGCCTACCAACTCCAGAGCGAGAGGTATAAAACCATCAACACGATTACCTAGGCCTACAACCTCCCGAGTGAGGCTTGGTCAATCCCAACACTATAGAGATAATATCACATACATATATTTCTTTCATCATCATATAGTCATTCAACTCATAAGACATGCATTGGGCCTTCAATCACTTAAGAAATCATAACCGGATATTTTATCAAATACTTGATAGGTGTGTAGTGCTAGGGTAATACTATGCAATTCAAGAGTAGAATCATGCTAGAAAATTAGTGGAAAACCATCAATAGATACTGGGAAACACCTTCAAGCAATATACATCAAAACCCTTCATTAATTCTCACATTAGATCTTAGATTCATAGCTCAAAACAAGCTAAAACAATCACAATTTCATGAAACACCAATATAGTGTGTAGTGAAATTTATAATAAGTAAGATCCATGAGTAAATAAACTTTAAATCATGCAATTTAGGTAAAAAAGACGCTTGGGTACTATGGTTGAAAGGACCTATTAGTTGAAACCCACATACCTTAGCCTTGGATAATTCTTGACGAAGATTGGAATTGGATACTTGAAGCTTTAGTAAAATCCTTAAGATCCGAAAGAGATTTGGACATTTGAATTTGAGGTCAAATATTGTCTAAGTGTTTGAGAGAGTATTTGGGAATGTCTTGAATGATATGATGTGAAATATGACTAAGTATAGGTATTTTCATGCATGGCAAGGCTTAGGCCTAAGATCTAGAGGCCTTGGACTGGAGAGGAAAACTGGCACATTTTTAACACTGTGGCGCATCGCGATAGGGGCGCAAATGCTCATTGGAAATTGCATTTTTATGATTTTCATATTTTAATACAGTTGCTCTAAAATCAGGGTTAGACCCTTTTTCCACTCACCTTTTCCCTCTGAACAAGAATATTAAGTCGAATTTTCAATATCATGCACGAATTTTGAGATATATAGAAATTATGATTTTGGGCACTTTTGAGGCACATTTTCGGGCACTTTTTGGGATCATTTCAATATCTCCCCCTTGGGAGCATTCGTCCCCGAATGTGAAAGAAACATATATGAGAGACATAACATGAAAATTTCAGCCCACATAAGAATGCAACAATTTGTTTAAATATCATTTCCAAAATCTCAACATAAGTGTAAAATATCATGAACTTGTCAATCTAAACATGAATGCACGCAAATATCATGGGCTTAACTTAGACTTGAAATCACATAGAGGACTTAGAGTTAATACCTTAGGCTAAATTAGAATGAAAAAGATAAGGATATCACTTTTGAATGTCCGCTTCGGCCTCCCATCTAGCACTTTCGACTTGTTGACTCCTCCAAAGGACCTTAACGGAAACCACATCCTTGTTCCTCAACCTCTTCACTTTTTTATCCAAAATTTGGACTAGAACCTCTTCGTAAGTTAAATTTTATTCAACAACACCCATAATATCAAGAGGCACAATAGCATTAGGGTCTCCTATACATTTCCTCAACATGGATATATGAAAGGCCAGATGAACCAAATCCATCTCACTAGGTAGTTTAAACTCATAAGCTACCTTGCCAATCCTCCTTATTACCCTATAAGGACCCATATATCTTGTACTCAAATTGCCCTTCTTACCAAAAGCAACCACACCCTTCATAGGTGACACCTTCAAATAAACCCAATCACTAACTTGGAATTCAAGATCCCTTCTCCTCACATCAGCATAGGACTTTTAGCAACTTTGGGCCGTCTTCAACCTTTCTCTAATCATCCTAACCTTCTCAAGAGTCTCCATCATAAGATCTTGTCCCAACAAATCCACCTCTCCAACCTCAAACCACCCAACTGATGATCTACAACATCTATCGTAGAGAGCCTCAAAAAGTAGATCTAGTCCCAAAAAAGCCACTTCTCCAACTTTCAACCACCCAACCGGTGACCTACAACGTCTACCATAGAGAGCCTCAAAAGGTTCCATACAAATGCTAGAATGATAGCTATTGTTATAGGAAAACTTAATCAATGGAAGATGGTAATCCCAACTACCCTTAAGCTCTAATACACATGCCCTAAGCATATCCTCAAGTGTTTGGATAATTTTTTTGGCTTGACCATCTATTTGAGGGTGGAAGGTCGTACTAAGTTTAACTCTTGTACTAAGACCCCTCTGAAAGGACCTCCAAAAATGTGAAGTAAATTGAGCACCATGATCTGATATAATGGACAAAATAACTGCATTCAACCTCACCAAGTCATAAATATACAACCTAGCATATTTATCAGCCCCATATGTGGTCTTAACCGGTAGGAAATGAGGCAATTTTGTTATTCTATCAATCACAATCCAAATGGAATCAAAACCCTTTCAAGTCATTGGTAACCCAATCAAAAAATCCATATTAATTTCTTTCCACTTCCAAGTAGGAATCTCTATGTCTTGGGCTAGGCCACCCGACCTTTGATGTTTGGCTTTGACTTGTTGGCAACTATGACAACTGGAAACAAATTTGGCAATATGTTTCTTTATGCCTCCCCACCAATACATATCTCTCAAATCTCTATACACTTTGGTAGAACTGGGGTGAATAGAATAAGAAGAATTATGTGCCTTATCGAGGATTTTCTCCCTCAATTCATCAACACGGTACACACACCTACCATGGTACCTTAGGGCACCATCTCCACCCTTGGGAGAAAACCTCCACTTTGCAATCCCTCACCACTGCCTTCAATTTTAACAAGGAGGAGTCAAGATCTTACTTTGCTTTTACCTTATCAACCAAGGAAGATTTTGAACTATCAACAACCATAATACCACCATTATTAACCTCTTCCAACCTAACCCCAAATCTAGCCAACCGATGGACCTCCCTATCCACCATCTTACCACCATCATCAACATGTGCTAGGCTACCCATGGACACCCTACTCAAAGCATCGACCACCACATTAGCCTTACCGGGATGATAGTGCACACTCATGTCATAGTCCTTAAGAAGTTCTAGCTACCTTTTTTGTCTCAATTTAAGATATTTTTGAGTGAAGACATATTGGTGACTTTTATGATTCGTAAACATGTCAACATGCACCCATACAAATAGTGATGCCAAATTTTAAATCGAAGATCATGGTGGCTAATTCAAGATCATGGGTAGGATAATTCTTCTCAAGAACTTTGAGTTGTCTAGAAGAGTAGGCTATCACCTTACCATTTTGCATCAACACAAAACCCAAACAAACTCTAGAAGTAGCACAATACACAACAAATCCTTCTAGCCCTTCCGATAGTAAAAATATGAGAACAGATACAAGTTTATCTTTTAATATTTGGAAACTCTTTTCACACTCATCGGTACATACAAATTTGGCCTTCTTCTTAGTCAACTTGGTCATTGGGGAAGCAATAGAAGAGAACCCATTCATAAAATTTTGGTAGATTGCTTAGTCCAACTCATTATTAATTCATTGTTAAAATAATTTGAATATCAGAATTTTTGTCAATAATTCTTGTTGTATATGTTTATGACATGTAATTAAAGTAATTAAATAAAAAAGGGTGAAATGATTTCCCTTTCAGTTGATTTTATTCAATGATTAACCAAAATATTAATAATAAATAAATACTAAAAATGAATTATTTTTTTATTCAGTTTTATTAAGAAATTGCATGAACTTAGATGAATCAAATAATTCAAATAATGATATTTCTATTCTAGATGTTTGATAAACGGATGAAATCAAGAAACAATTCATCTAATAGTTCAAACCAAGAACAAGAAATGGAAGAACAAAAGTCGTATAGGTTCACAAAGACTCTGTGGCTAAAAAGTAAAAAAGATATATCGAAGTAGTTTTGATGATTCAATAATCTTATTACTTCAATCCTAAGTTCTTAGTTACTTTGACTGGATGAGTACTAATGAGGGAATAACCCGCTAAGCCCAAGAAGCTCCTAATATCCAATAGGACCAATCACATTCATCTTTTTAGGATCCACCTGAATACCATCCCCCGACACCACGTGACCTAGAAAGGCAACCTCCTTCAACCAAAATTCACACTTTTTGACCCTAGGGGTTCTACAATCAATAGAGGCACAATATGCATACAACCAATCCATTCCAAGAATGATATTAAAATCCACCATTTCCAACTCAACAAGATCACAAGGCAATATCTTGTGCAAAATACAAATAGGACAATTTCTATAAACTATTCTAGCAACAATAGATGCACCAATAGGAGTAGATACCTCATAAGACTCATACAATAATTTGGGCTTAACGTGGAACTTTTTGGCAACAAAAGTGGTAATGAAAGAAGGAGTGGCGCCCGAATCAATTAGTGCATACACATAAAAATCAACGACTTTTAATATACCGGTGATGACATTGAGAACTTCCTCAACCCCTTGCCTCCCTTGGAGTGTATAAAACTGATTGTGCATTGGGGCACCATCTTGTCGACCACCTCTTTCCAAAGGAACCGCATTAGCACCTTGTGGATGAACCTCCTTACCCTTGTTGTGATTTCTAAGGCAATCCATCAACTTATGCCCAACTTCCCCACAACCATAACAAGCATTAGTATCCCTCATGTACGAGCCACTATGAGCCCTACCACATTTTGGACACCAACCATTAGAAACCACACCCCCAAAAACTTGGGCCCTTGGAAAGTCATTGGCAACCTTCTTATTAAATGAATGAGAAGACCCCTGGCCTTGATGGAACCGGCCACCCTTTTAACCTTGGAACTTTCCCTCAAAACAGGCTCATTTGGCTTCATGACCCCTTCTTTTTCTCAACTTTTCCTCCTCCATTTGGTCAGCATAGGTCATCAAACGTGAGAAATTCATGTCACTAATAAACATAGCGGACCGACAATCCTCACTCACCAAATTGGATACACCCATCACAAACTTGTTCATCCTAGACCTTGGGTCAAAAACCAAGTGGGGAGAATATTTAGAGAGTTGATTGAACTTGAGAGCATACACCCTCACACTTATAGACCCTTATTTCTAATTCATAAACTCCACCATCTTGGCCTCTCTAAGCTCAAGAGAGAAGAACCGATTAACAAAAGTTGCCTTGAACTCCTCCTATAGTACCATAATATTATTTCCCTTATCCTCCTTCCATTGATTATACTATGTTTCTGCCACCCCCTTGAGTTGGTAAGTCGCCATCTCCGCCTTCTCTTTTGATCTAACACCTATAATAGCCAAAACCTTGTAGACCTCATCAATGAACTCTTGAGGGTCCTCATCCACCTTTAACCCATAGAATTTGGGGTGATTAAACCTCATCAAGTCTCTCACCCTAGCCCCTGGGGTAGTAACATGAGGGGCTTAGGCCCCTTGATTGACTTGGTTGACCATAGATTGGGCAAGCAAAGTGAGAGCATCTCAGAGCTCACCATGAGCTGGGTTTTCCTCGGTAGTGCGGGCTCTTCTCCCTCTAGTGTTAGGCATGATCTAGCATAGCAAAGAACAATACTTAGGGTGGGAAACCTTATCTTAACTTCTATAGCATGACATAGAGTAAGAAGAAGGGAAACCTTTCCTAAAATGTCTCATTGCCCCTTGCTCATAGTTGTGGTGCACAACACAACCATGAACAAGGCTCTAATCCATGCAGTGTGTTGGATGCCGAGGACCTAACAATCTAGTGCTTTGATACCAAGTTTATCATGATCCAAGCCTAGGTCCTAGACATGACACGACAAATGGGGAACCCAAAACAAGCCTTTTAACATATCATTACACATCATTAGTTGGGGAAGCCATTAAATAACATAATTGAATCAGAAATAGGGGAAAAGGGACTAAACAAAAGCTTTTATAACATAAACATCAAACAAGAGAGTCAAGTCTCATGGCATAAATACATAACGTATCCAACAACACCTCTAAACATAGAACTTAGCGGAGGCCAAGACATATAACCGGGCTCACCCTCATAGTCAATAAGAAACATACATCAAGAAAAGAGTGTGTTAATACATAGCGTAAGAGTGTAGTCATTGTCCCCGAAAAGTAGGGCTGGCCAACTAGCTTGAGATAGATTGTACTAGCCATGTAGAAGAGAACGATCAAGAGGGACTCTGATTTATACATAGTGACATCATGCAGTCATAGAATATGTGTTAGTACATTTGAATGTACTAAGTATATAGGATACAATGAAACAAGAGATAAGTAACATTTTTAAAAAGTATAAGCATAGGCAATGAGTGGCATATAATTTAGGTAAAAAAGATGCTTAGCCACCAAGGGTGAAAGGATCCATTATTTGAAACCCATATATCTTAGCTTTGGAGAATTCTTGATGAAGATTGGAATTGGAGACTTGAAGCTTGAGTGAAATCCTTAAGATCCAGAATGTGTTTTGGCACTTGTATTTTGAGTGAATTATTTGTCTACGTATTTGAGAGAGTATTGGGGAATGTCTTGTATGATATTAAAGTAAAATACTTGAATTTTGAGGTAAAATATTTTCTAAGTGTTTGAGAGAGCATTTGGGAATGTTTTGAATGATATGAAGGTGAAATATGGATAAGTATAGGTATTTTCACACATGGGAAGGCTTCGGCCAAAGACCTAAAGGCCTTGGACCAGATAGGAAAATAGGCAAATTTTTAACACTATGGCACCTCATGCCAGGGGTGCGACTGCTAACTGGAAATCGGTTTTTTGTGATTTTTGAATTTGATACAGTTGCTCGAAAATTGGGATTAGACCATTTTCCACCCAATTTCCCCCCTGAACAAGAATATGATGATGGATTTTTGATATCACGTACGAAATTTGATATATATGGAAATTACGATTTCAAACACTTTCGAGGCATATTTTTGGGTACTTTTGTCGTCATTTCAATAATGCACTGAGATATTCTAAAAAGTCTATAATACTATATAACCACTAACTAAAATATACTGCATAACTAATCTATCTAATCTATCCAAATAAATAGTGTGTTACAGCCTTGCCACCTGCTCGTGGTCAAGTAATTTCGGAATGCAATAACCTTGCCACCTACCCATGGTCAAGGAATATTGAGAACACTACAACTTTGCTACCTATCTGTGTTCAAGCATTATCATGATGCCAAGTGTTTCCCACTTGCCCGTGGTCAAGGTGAAACACCCCAAAAGAGCCCAAAAATATGCCTCAGAAATGCGTATAATCATAATTTTCATATATCACAAAATTAGTGCATGATATCAAAAATCTAACTTCATATTATTGATCAGGGGGATAAATTGAGTGGAATATGGGTATAACTCTATTTTTAAATTACTATAGTGAAATTTCATTTTTCATCAACTTTTAAATTTCCAATGACAGTCCACGATGGCTTCGTGATGCGAACCTATCATGGAGCAATGTTATGGCTTCCTTATTTTTCCTTTTTTGCCCTAAGACATTGTGGTCTTGAGCTCATGCCCTCCTATGCATAAAAGGACCCATACTTAGTTATTTTTTAACTCCATATCACTCAAAACACTCTCAAAACCCTCTATAACACTTGGCCAAATATTTCATCCAAATTAAAGTGTCCCAAGTTTAATTTTGAATTTTAAGAATTTCAATCAATCTTCAAGTTCTCATTCAAATCATCATCAAGGGAATCTTCAAATTTAAGGTTTGTGAGTTTCAACCATTGCGTCCTTTCAGCCATGGTGCCCAACCTTCTTTTTTATGAAAATATCATATTTTCAAGTTATATTACTTATGGGTATTATTTATTATGAGTTATCATTACAAATTATTTTTGGGTTTTATGAAAAGTTGATTGAAATCACATGTCTACCTATTTCAAGCTTATACTATGAGATGGTTTGTCTATTGTGACTATCCATGTTTTGGGCTATGAAACTATGATCTATTTTGAGGTTGGATAAGGGACTTCAAGCTATCTTTTATGAAGGTTTTACCATATCTTGGTAGATTGATTTACATTAATTTTTCTCACATTATTTTACTCTTGAATTGCATGATTATTAACTAGCATTGCACACCCTCTACATGTTTGATAAAATGTCTTGACAAAGATTCTTGAGCTATTGATGATATATTGCATGAGTTATAAATCAAGTGACTATAGGATGACTTAGGGATTGTATGTATGTATTGGATTCATGAAAACTATCTATAGTGTTGTGAGTTGACCACATCTTGTTGAGGGGATGACAAGCCTCAACAACTTTAATAGGGGGTGCTATGCCCATCTACCATGTCAAGGGGTATATACCTTGACCACTTTGATAGGGGGTGCTATGCCCATCTACCATGTTGAGAGGTATATACCTTGACCACTATGATAGGGGGTGCTATGCCCATCTACCATGTTGAGGGGTATATATTTTGACCATTATGATGTTGGGCGTGACATGTTGATCTACCATGTAAAGGGGTAGATACCTCAATGATAGGGGTGAGATGTCTATCTACCATATTGAGGGGTACATAGCTTGACCACTATGATCAGGGGTGACATGCCCATCTACCAATTGAGGAGTAGATACCTCAATCACCTTCCAAGGGGGTGACATACCTTGGATTCCAAGTAATAACTTGCTTGTTCTATGATGATGGTCTCTTCCTACATACGTTTTCTATATTCTCAAGTTATATGTTTTAAAAGCATATTTTACTTCAAGCATTGATCATGCATGTCATGTTGTATTATACCTATCCCTTGTTTATGATTACGTATTTTGACTATGTTACCTATCTATTGTTGCAATGCATCCTACATGCTTAGTAATCCAAACATACTAACGTATACTCTATGGATACATGATGTTACCATGTAAGAACCAGAGCCCCTCATGGTCATTCTCCACGTGGCTAGTTTTGGCATCTTAAAGATAAGTTTTAGTGAGTCCTCAGGTTCGAGGATGCTAGATTTGCTATTCTTGCTTTATTTATTCTTTATGTTGAACTCTTGATACTATGAGGGTGAGCCTGGAAAGTGTCTTCGCCACCACTCAAATCTATGTTTAGAGGTGTGGTTGGAACAAATGATGTACTTATTTTTTGAGCTTTGACTCTTCCATGTTTTATGCTATCAAAGACTTCTCTAAGTCTCTTTATCCTTATTTATACTCTCTTGTTGTTGTTTAATTGCTTCCACGACCAAAGATGTGTAAATGATATGCTAAGAGACTTATTTGGGGTCCCTTTGGGTTCCCATTCACCATGTTACATCTAAGCCCTAGGCTTGAGTTATGAAAATCATGGTATAAGAGCACTAGATTGTTAATAGTCCTCGGAATCCAACACACCGCACTAATTAGAGTCTTATTCATGGTTGTGAAGTGCACCACAACTATGAGCTAGAGGCTATGAGGCATTTTAGGAAATGTTTCCCTTCTTCATGATCTATGTTACTCTATATAGGTTAAAGTAAGGTTTTCCCCTAATGAATGTTCTTTGCTATTCTAGATTATGCCAATTCCAAGAGAAAGAAGAGCCTATACTCCAAAGAAACAATCGGCTCCTCCTACTTCTCAAGCTCCTCAAGATGGGGGAATGGCTCATGAAGAGTTTTGGGATGCTATAACCATGTTGGCTCATGCTATGGCCAACCAAATCAGCTAAGGGACCCAAGCTCCTCATGCTTCTACTCTAGCTTCTAGGGTGAGGGAATTTACTAGAATGAACCCACCAGACTTCCATGGGTATAAAATGGATGAGGATCCTCAAGAATTTATTGATGAAGTGTATAAACTGTTGTCTATTATGGGGGTTAGATTGGAGGAGAAGGTAGAGTTGGCAGCCTACCAACTCAAAGGGGTGGCTTAAATTTGGTTCATCCAATGGAAGATAGAGAAATGGAATGACAATTTCGTCCTTTGGGAAGAGTTCGAGGCGGTATTTCTCAATTGGTTCTATTTGATAGAGTGAAAGGAGGCCAAAATGATGGAATTTATAAACCTTAAGCAAGGATCCATGAGTGTGAGGAGTATGCCCTTAAGTTCAACCAACTCTCTAAGTATGCTCCACAATTTGTGGCGAACTGAGGTCTAGGAAGAAAAAGTTTGTGTCGAGCGTGTCTGACTTTGTTAATGACGAATGCCAAACCACCATGCTAGTAAGTAATATGGATTTATCCTACCTCATGACATATGCCAAACAATTAGAGGGGAATAAACTTAGAAAATAGGTGAAGCGGAGAGGCCAAGAGAGCCCCTTTTGAATATAAATTCCAAAGTCCCAAGGCTAGCTGGTTTCATCAAGGCCAAAGGTCTTCTAATGCTCCTAATAGAAGGTTTTCTAATGACAACCCAAGGTTCCAAGGTGGGTGTGGTGTGATGTTTAATATTATGTGCCCAAGATGTGGTAGAGGCCATAATGGTCCATGTTTGAAGGACATTAATGCTTGTTATGGTTGTGGTTAAGTGGGTCATAAGGTGATTGATTATCCTTATTATCGCAACAAGGGTAGAGATGGTCTTCCACATGGCCAAGGTACAAATGTGAATACTAAGGGAAGAGGAGGTCAACAAAGAGGTGCTCCATGGCAGAATCGATTTTATGCTCTCCAAGGGAAATAAGGGGTGGATGAGGTGCCTGATGTCGTCACTGGTATATGAAAAGGTTTTTTATTTTGATGTGTATGCTTTGATAGATCTGGGTGCCACTCTTTTTTTTATTACTCCTTTTGTTTCCAAAAAGCTCCATGTTAAACCTGAATCTTTGTGTGAGCCTTATAAAGTGTCTAATCTAATTGGTGCATCCATTTGTTACTAGAAGGGTCTATAGAAATTGTTCCATTTTCATTTTGCATAAACACTTGAGTTGTGAATTATTGAATTGGATATGATGGATTTTGATGTCATTCTTGGGATGGATTAGTTGCATGCATATTATGCTTTTATTGATTGTAGAACCCATAGGGTCAAATTCCAATTCCCTAATGAACCTATTCTTGAGTGGGAGAGTCATGATATGGTGGTCAAGGGTTGATTCATTTCTTGCCTTAAAGCCCAAAAGTTGATTTCTAAGGGTTCACTCTATCATCTTGTGAGGGTTAGGGATGTTGAATCCAAGGTCCTTCCCATAGAGTCATTTCCAGTAGTTAATGAGTTTCTTGATGTCTTTTTAATGAGCTTTCCATTGTTCCTCCCAAAAGGGAAATCGACTTTGGTATAGATCTTCTTCTTGACACTCAACCCATTTCTATTCCCCCTTACTGTATGGTCCTGGCGGAGTTGAAGGAGTTGAAAGAGCAATTGAGGGATTTGTTGGAAAAAGGTTTTATAAGTCCTCGTCAATCAATCACCTTGGGGTGCACCAATCTTGTTATTGAAGAAGAAAGATGGTTCTCTTACAATGTGTATTGATTACCAGTAACTTAATAGATTCACTATAAAGAATAAGTACCCTCTACCAAGGTTTGATGACCTTTCTAACAACCTTTAAGGGGCTAGTCACTTCTCTAAGATTGATCTTTGTCCTGGATATCAACAAGTGAAAGTGATGGAGTGTGGCAGTCTCAAGACTGTATTTTGGACTAGGTGTGGGCTCTATGAGTTTGTTGTCATGTCCTTTGGTTTGACTAATGCACCGGCTATATTCATAAGTTTAAGAATAGGGTCTTTAAACCCTATATTGACTTGTTTGTGGTGATTTTTATTGATGGTATCTTGATTTATTCCCATAGTGAGGAGCAGCATGCAAATCACTTGAGAGTGGTGTTGCAAATCTTGAGGGAGGAGAGATTGTCTGCTAAATATGAAAAATGTGAATTTATGTAAAAGAGGTTGCTTTTATAGGTCATGTGATTTTGGTGATGGCATTAAGGTGGATCTTAAGAAGATGGAGGTAATTAGAAATTAGCCTAGATGTTTGACTCCATCAAATATTAGAAGTTTCTTGGGTTTAGTGGGTTATTACTGGAGGTTGTGAATGGCTTTTCCTGTATTACTTCTCCTATGACTAAGTTGACCCAAAAGAAGACAAAATTTGTATGGACTGATAAATGTGAGAAGGGTTTTCAAACTTTGAAAGATAAGCTTTTTTCCACTCCTGTCTTGTCTCTATCAGAAGGGTTGGAAGGGTTTGTTGTGTAATGTTATGCCTCAAGAATTGGTTTAGGTTGTGCTTTCATGCAAAATGGTAAGGTGATATCTTATGCCTCTAGGCAACTTAAGGTGCATGAAAAGAATTATCCTACCCATGATCTTGAATTGGCCGTTGTGGTATTTGCTTTGAAAATTTCGCATCATTATTTATATGGGGTTCATGTTGATGTGTTTACCCGACCATAAGAGTCTTCAATATGTGTTCACAAAAAAAAAATCTTAACTTGAGGCAAAGGAGGTGGTTAGAACTCCTTAAGTATTATCAAAGAAGGTGGTTAGGGCTTCTTAAAGATTATGACATGAGTGTGCATTATCACCCAGAAAGGTGAATGTTGCGGCCAATACTCTAAGTAGGGTGTCTATGGGTAGCCTAGCATATGTTAGTGATGGTGGCAAAGAGATGGCTAAAGAGGTTCAATGGTTGGCTAGATTGGGAGTTAGGATAGAGGAGGTTGATAATGGTGGTGTTGTGGTTGTTGAGGGTTCTAAATCTTGATTGATTGAGGAGGTAAAGGCAAAACAAGATCTGGACCCTGCTTTGCTAGAGTTGAAGGCCTTGGTGAGAGATAAAGGGTATGTATCCTCGTGCCAGCTACCCTATTCGCACCACCTGCACCTGTAATTGGACCTTCCTATCTTTGACCTTGGCTAGCAACTATACGAGTCAATAGTTTGACTGGAATTCTCAGATCCTGCACGGTAGCATCGATAGGTGGTTCTTGGAGAATTTCACTACTTTCGGGTTCATCAGGAGCTAGAGATATTTGTGACGGAGACTCATCTTAAGCCTCAATTCGTTGTCTCACCTGACTGGCTATACCAACCACCTCTTCTACTTCCTTCCCTTGACCTTTGTTCTTCCTGGTTTCCGGCATACTTGCTATACAAAATAATTTAGGAGTTAGACATAATACACCTATTACACTTGGCTCTATGGCACGATCTAAAGAATGAAAAGAAAGTAACAACTTCTAAATGCCATGTAGCCTCCTGCTTATAAATGTACTGCATAACATATCGATACAAAACTCTATATAGACAAGGCTTTGTAGACTCTCTAGGACGACCCGCTCTGATACCACTTCTATCATGCCCAAATTCTCGTTAAGACTGACTGGCACCCACTACCGATAAGGCTCGAGAGAACCAACCTGTATCTATATGCTTTCTATATATATTATAAGGTATTTCTATATTCAAAATGCCTTTAAGAAAGTAAACAGTAATAACAAGCCAAAAGAAAATGCATATGACTAGGCCGTTGGTGCCACGCTATCTAAAGTATGAGGCATGACCACACTTTAATTTACATAATCTACAAAGCCTTTAGATAAGGAAAAGTATCTAATAAAGGTTGGGACAGGCCCCGCCTCGACTAACTATACAATATAAAAATATAAGCTCTAGACACGTAAAGCTCCAAAGCAACCTGGAGCTTGGTAACAAGAACTAGATATCTTGTACTTCTATTAGGGAGATCTACTAGCACCTATACCTGCAGCATAAAATGCAAGTCCCCTGTAAGGGACGTCAGTATGAGATAATGTACTGAATATATAAGGTAGGAAACACTGTATACGAAATATCAACTCAAATGAAACTATGCACTGATGTAAGATAAGAGACCACCTTTACTTATACTGTGGGATCATGTACTTTACATTTTTTATGTAACTTTACCTTTACTGTAAAATCTGTAAAATCTGTGCACAGCATAGTGTAAAAGACCCAGCTGATCAGGGGTAACTGTATAGCTGATTAGTGGTAAATCTATATTGGTATCAACCCTGGCTAGGCTTTTCCTTTAACCCCTTGGGCTACCTCCCGTGATAGGATTGACCCTACCTAGGTGATTCTTCCACCCCTCGGGTTACCACCCATCAATAAGCAATATACTTTACCTTTCAATTAACTTTGAGATGATTCTTTTAGTGGTCACAATATTAGATCTATAGGGCTGTATATGTAGCATATGACATGTAGATAATCATACAAGACAATAG
>DF366598.1:0-18978 GCA_000787875.1 Solanum virginianum
GAGTGTCCCTATCGGGCACTGGTCAGGGCCCTAGGTGGGTCCTGACAATAGCATAGGTATCAATAAATGTAAAAACAAAACAAACCTTCAGTTTTAGACCATCAACAATTCCGGGACCAGAAATAATGTGTGCATTAATTATATCAGCCCAATCTAAAATGCGAAAGATACCTCTGCAGACGAACAGATCAAATTAGAAAAGCTTGAGCAACAAAAAAATGAGAAAGATAGAGAAAGCTGGCATTCCCTCACCCTTCAGCTTGCATTGTCACTGTATTTCCAATGTCAGCAAATTTACGATCTTCGAATACTAAGAAGTTGTGTTTGTCTGCAATCTACAGAAGAAAAGAAGCAATAGTATGGCTCACATAAACTTTAAAATCCCTATATATTGGCAAACACAAACATGATTTTTCAGCCCTGTTCAAGATTATTTTTTTATTCAAATCACAAGCAGCGTCAACTCAACCTAATGTTGGCATACATAATTATTTAAGTCAAAAAATACTCCCATTACATAGTATCCTTTTATTTGGTCTGCTGCTCTAGCTATCAGCTGTGGCGGATCCACAGTACAGTATCCTTTTATTTGGTTCATTGCTCTAGCTATCAGCTGTGGCAGAGTCACAGTTAGCTACACGCTTGGCAGCACCCAGAGGTTTTGGCTCAAACCCTATATTTGTGATGAAAAATGCATATAATATGCACAAATAATCTATTTAGAACCCAGTAAGCAAAAATAATTGTGGTCCAGAACCCATAAACTAAAGATCTTGGCTTAGTCACTATCTATCAGCCTAGGAAACCAAGTCAGTTTTCATGTAAATACCTAAAATTAAGGTCCTTCTTGGATGCAATGGTTGAACTCTTTAAGATTAAACTTGTAATTCCTTCCCAGCTAGCTCATTATTAAATAGCTCAGGCACGTGTTGAAGGAATAAAGAAATCCAGAAATAAGGTAAACATGATCCAAAATTACTGCACTAGAGAAAAGTGAAGTACGAACTGCATCATCATCCACCAGAGCACATCAATGAGCACTATTAACTTACCGATCTAAGCTTAGGACCAAAGTCAGGAGTAAAATCAGGTAATATATCAACATGTGTTTTCAACATGCAGATTTCAGGTCCAACCTGCATGGGTAGATTAGCAATAAACTTGTCAAATTATTATACATGAAAGGCACCAAGAGAAATTATTGGACAAAGATTCAATAGGAAAGTAGGAAAGTCGCATGCTCTCCCCGGTCACACCAAAACAAAGGAGATTATCACAATTCATATGCTTAATGCAGCTACTAGTTGTTAACTTTATTATCTGTAAACCTCAAATATGTGATTTTTTTTTCAGTTTATCGACACCCATAGACAAGGTAATAAAGTCTCTTTAGCTCCTGTAACACAAATTCAAATATAACAAGAAAGAACAGCAGAGCAGCAGTGATTGTTTATCTCACCAACACCGTTCCTTGTTTGCAGAAACAATTTTACACATAAATTTTGACTAATGCCTACATATATTGTTTCCTATTCCTTCTTCATGAATGATCATGGATAAAAGAACAAAAGGTACTATTCATCACCTTGTCAGCAATATCTAGCAGTTCAGCAGCTGTGGCCACATCAGCAGCCAGACACAAATTAGTCTTTTTCTGCACCATAATCTCAAACAACTTCTTCCCTGTAGGGTTTTTTGCAATCTTCGCCCTCTCGTCATATGGTAATCTTGCCCTGACCTTTGTTTCCTTCACTGGCACAGGAACCGAAACCTTACGATTGTCCTCCAAGAATTTCTTAACCATTTTTTCTGTTTCCTCTGAAACCCTACCCTTTTCCTTTAGTACCCTCACCATCTCAGTCAGTTTCACCAATGAATGCAATGTGATTCCATTCTCAGCCAAATTTTCCCTTCCTCCTTGTTCTCTGTCCAAAGAGAATCACCAAAAACCACCCTCAGGGAAAAATATAGATCAAAATTCGACAGTGTATCACAAATTTGTGCTAATTGAATTTCTCAAAGTTACAATCAAAACATCATATTCGAACTAGCAGTACAATACAACACGAAGGGTAACAACCATCCAAACAAGGTGTGAGAGTAAATGACTGTTAGATGCCCAAAAAACACCATTGGAGCTGCTTTCACCCAAATATTACCATCTAAGGTCGAAGGAACTTTTCAAAAAATGAATCTTTTGCAAAACTCTTTCGTTAAAAAGTTAGCTAATTTATCTTTTTTTTTTTTGCGTGGAAGGAAGTTTTTCAACCACCATAAAACTAATCAACTAGACAGATAGGCAGGGAGCACAAACTGAGCTGAAAAAGAAAATACACTTTACCTATCAATCATGACGACGGCATCAGTAACCTTTAACCCAACAGAACGAAGAGGCGCAGCAGTCTCAAGTACCGAAGCACCACTAGTAACCAAATCCTCAACAATAAGACAAGACTGACCCTGTTTAAAAGCACCTTCAATAGCCTTCGCAGTTCCATAATCCTTAACCTCTTTCCTCCTCATTACCATCGGCAAATCATGAGCAATAGATATACACGTCGCTATAGGCAGCGCCGTGTATGGCACTCCACAAACGACGTCGTATTTGGTGGACTCCGGTAGTGAGGATACGAGAGTTTGTGAAATCTGACGGAGGATCGAAGGGTAAGAAACGATTAACCGGAGGTCAATGTAGATTGGAGAAAAGATGCCGGATTTGAGCTTGAATTCGCCGAATTTGACGGCGGCGATGTCGTGGAGCTGGAGGATTATCGACTCCATTGTTTCCGACACCATTTTTGTTTTGTTTAGCTTTAAGGGTGGCTACTGAGTACTGAGTAGAGTCAAGAGTTTGAAGAAAAAAAGGAGAGTGGGAGAGGTTTTATTTAGGGCTTTTGCAAAGGGTAAAAATGGTATTACATTGAATAATTCGAAATATCTGTCACCTCTCATCGGTCACCATATAAATTCGAGTATATTTGATCCTTCTTCATTATCACAATAAATTTTTTCCAACTCTTTAATGTAATGAATAATTTAAATTTATTATTTTGATGATTAAATTTATATTTTTACTAGTTTTCTTATAAGAGTTATTTCCACTTAAGTTATTTTATTTCATATCTAGTATTTTTTATTTTTGAGATAATATTTTTGAAACGCGAGTATTTTAGAAATAATTTTTCTATCTATATGAGATAGTTATTAAATATGTGTATATTTTATCTTTTCCACCCCAAATCCCTCGTTTGTGAATTCACCGGTTATGTTGTTGTTTGTTCTTATAAAAGTTATCATAAATATTTAGTATTTACTGTCTCTATTCTTTTTTACTTATCACTATTTTGCTTTTTGAGATTAATTTGACCAAACTTTAAAGTTAAATTAAAGTAAATAAATTTAATATTTAAAATTTAAAATTTATATAATTGAAAATTATACGAATAAGTTGCAATTTTTCTCATATTAATATAATAAAAAGTACATTTTAAAATGTAAATCAAAATTCATATAATTTGAATTCGATAAATGAAATAGTAATAAATAAAGTGAACAAATGAAGTATTTTAGAGTTTGATTAAATTTAAAATCTTACAGAACAAAACCTACTTTTATCAAATTTCTCCATTTTTCGAAACTCAAACTCGAAACCCTCTTACTAAAAAAAATTTGAACAATCTTTGTTGATAATTTGTATTATTTTTTGTAACCAAGAAATATATTATTGTTGTAAAGAACTAGGTTCATGACATTATATTCTCCTCTAGTTCTTGTCCTATAAATAATATTCCATCAAGTAAATCAAAATTCTATTTCACTTTAAATATTTGTCTTGTAAATTCTTTAATTTAACAACACTACTCGAGATTCGAGCATCAACTCCAATATCGATAAATTAAATCGAAATAAATATTATTAATTTATTAATATCATGTTAATTAGCCAATGCTTCTAAACAATTATTAAGCAATCTTTTTATTAGGCTATTAATTCGATTTTTAATTTTAATTAATGATTAAATTGATAATTCAGTAAGATAATATTATGATAAAAAATTGAGTCATTAAAGACTAAAATTCTATTAACTGAAATTGATAATGCATATCTTATTGATTTAGTTATTTATTTAGTATGTATATAAATTGAACATCACTAGATCAAATCGATAATACACAAAATTGATCGATATATATTCCTAATCCAAACTCTATTTTACATAAATCTTATACTTTCTGGAGATAATTCAAACTAACACCATTTTTTTTCAAAAATATCAAAAATCTATTTTTTTATTAAAAAAAAACAAGTGATACATGTCAAAAAAGTAGAAGTATTAAGAGATTTTAATTATGATACAATTTGTATCAATAAGTATTACAGTTTTGTATCATTTTAAGAGATTTTCGTAAGTTTTTTAAAAAATCGAGATTATATAAAATTGTGTAAACATAACTTGTGTATTTCTATAATTTTTCTTAATCTAAATTCTTTTTACTTTTGAAAAATTATAATATATATTTAGTGTAAGTATGCGTGTACAATTTCTTTGATGCAAATTTATGCATCCATTTCTTTTCCATTACAACACGTCGAATTATTCATATATATACATGATAAAAATATTTATATATAATTTGTCTTGATATTACAATAATGATATATTGGCAATTTATTTTAAAATTTGCTTACTTTAAAATATATTTCACTTTCGAAAAACATTACTTTAGAAGTTTATCATATTGAAAAAATATTAAAGTAATAAGAGTTCGTTTGAATTGGTTTTTAGCTTATAACTTATAATTTATAAGCCAAAAGTTATAAATTAGAAATTCTAACTTATGATTTTTGACTTATTTTTATTCTAATAAGATTTTTTTTACGATCTAAAAAAAAATTGTACTTTTTAAAATCACATTTCCTTTAAAACTTGAATAAAAAAGTTTGAATAAAAAAGTCTTAACTTGTGGATTATAACAAAATTGATTTATGTTCACAAGTTATGTTCGATAAACGACATAAATTTTGCCTAATAAATTTTTTGAAACAAGCTATTTTTCTAAGAAAAAAAAAATTATTACGCGAGATTAAAAAATCAACACTATAACACCATCAAACCTAGTTTGGATGGTTGTAATCCACTGTATTGTATTGTTTATTTATTATTATTTTAATTTTATTATATTATATTACCTATTCTTTATTTAAATTATCGATATATTGACATTACACGACAATAAAGAAGATATAATTTATTTATATATTTATTACAATATGGGGTTAAAATCCGACCCGAAAACTGAATCCGACCCGAAAACACTGGAAACAAAAGTGTGGCAGCCATTTCTCTTTCCTTTATCTAGAGGATTTGGGGATTCTGGTTCCTTGTCTTCTTGGAGACTCCATTAAACCCTCGGTGAGTTCATCTTTCTTTATCTTTTCTGATATTTAATGTAAATTCCGAAAAATACAGTTAAAATGTGTTTGTGGGTTCATTGAACTTAGCCCTTTTTTGATGTATAGTTGTATAATGGTAGATAATTCTATGTATTGTGCTATGTTATCTGATTGGGTGTTTGAAATTGAAGTTAACTTTTAGCTGACTGCAATCTTTCTTGATAACCATAGGTACTGGATAACTCTGTCCACCATAGATTGGGCATGTGAGAAGAAATTATTTACTACTCACTCCTTTTGGATTTGTTTCTTTGGTATTGTCTTGACACTCTGAGTTTAGCTAAGTAAACAAGTTTTTTGAATGCTGTGGTCGTAAACTAAACTAAAGATAACGTACAATGGGACTAAAATGTCCTTTAGTGGTCTTAAACATATTACAACAACAACAACATATCCACTGGAATCCCGCAGTGGGGTCCGGGAAGGGTAGAATGTACGCAGACCTTACCACTACCTCATAGAAGTACAGAGGTTGTTTCTGGGAACCCTCGTCTCAACAACCCATAAGCAGAATAAAGTACTGTGCATATTTCAAGAGACCTTCAGGGGGAAGATAATGTAACCAGACAAAAGCAGATTATATTGGAAAGAAAACTAGTGTGCATATTTCAAGAGACCTTCAGGGAGAAGATAATGTAACCAAACAAAAGCAGATTATATTGAACAGATAGTATAATCACTAAAGAATGAGAGCCATCGCCTTTTTTTTTTTTTCTAAGCATGATTTCATCAGGAGAAAAAGATCCTCCACAATTGTAGTTTCTCAAATGTAAAAGAAACTTTACCTCAGTATGTAAAACAGTTAAACGAGTAGATTACTTGGTCCTCAAATTAATAATAACAAATCAAAGAATGAGGTACGCTCAAAATTAACACTTTGCAGAATCTTCCCGTAATGCATTTCACTTGGAAAATGCTCCTTATCCTAGCATCTTACTGGCAAAGCCGTTATAAAAATGTCAATCTTAGATTCTAAAGCTAAATCAGGATATATCTTAGAAGGCTTTAAAGTTGTATTGAGGTGAACAAGTAATATCTCAAGATCCAATTTCACTTATAGTCTACCATAACAGAAGTAACTATACAAATTACTTTAGTACTCTGATTTTGGCGAACTCACTAGACTCATGTTGTCTTTAGTACTGGTTCCCGGCTCGCTCCAGGGTGATGACATTATACATGAATATAGGCCAAATGAAAGACTAGATAATAGCGCACTAGGGTTTATCATGGAAGGATAGGTGGGATGATTTCTCTTTGTTTGCGTTTTAAAGACTTGTCCTTTTTTGATTAAATCGTCGTCCTTTATTATCAATTGCTTGCATAAGGCCTTATTTGCGGAAATATTTTGATGTAGAGTTTGCGAAATGCATTTGTGGTGGACGGTCTCTGGTGTTTCGTGTAATTTTGAAAAGCAATGAGTGAATGTTATGCGTATTAATATGCAAGAGATATAGAATGGAGTAATGATAATTGTAATGAGGACTTAAGGTACTTTTCTTGTTAGGTGTGTGTGTTCGGTATTTATTAAAGATTGATAATAAGCCCAGCAAATTGGTTTATATTTTGAGAAAATTATTGAGTATTAAGAATTGATAATAATATCTGAACACTGGTTAGTAGTAAAAGGAAATGACTTATCTCATAAGTGAGAGGAGTTATTTTCCCCTTTTGATGGAAACCATTTTGGAAATATTTTCAGTAACCATTTTTGTTCTCCTACTGGCCTATTCTTCGATTTTATTACTTCCAATTACATCCCTTGCCTCGGCCATGCTCTTGTTTACATTATTGTCAGCATGACTTGCTTCACTTCTGTATTTTCTTCCCATACTTGATTTTGAAATGCTTTCTTGAGTTGGGGGGTCTATTGAATAAGTTGTTATATTTGAAATTACAATTTTAACAGATAGTTGTCGGAAAATGATTTTAGTCATACCGAGCAGTGCCCAAGTCAGAAGCACCTTTTGTAGACTTCTATAAAAAATATATTTTCTCCATTTTGTGTTTGCAATGATCAGAGATTTTAAATTGGCTATAAGATTCTTGTTAGTTGTTATGGTGATAGTTTTGTTCTCTTAGTTGTTCTGTGCTCATCTCTTTCCCATTTTTAAATATCACTCCCTTTCCTTTTGCCTTTGAGAGTAAGTGTCGCAAGAAGCTACTGAATTTCTTTGTTTCCTTTGCAGCGTAAAAATGGCAGTGAGTTTCAGTCTTGTTGGATCATTCAAAGGACTCTCCTTGTCTTCCAATTCTTCTCTCTGGGGTGACTTTAGTTCTCTTCCTGTTGCTCCCAAGTTCTCCGTTTCCTTCCCGTTGAAATCTCCATTGACAATTGAGTCTGCTCACAAGAAAGGAGCAGGTAGCACTAAGAATGGTCGAGATTCTCCTGGACAGAGACTTGGTGTCAAGATTTATGGTGACCAAGTCGCTAAGCCCGGTTCTATAATCGTTCGCCAGCGGGGTACAAAGGTTTCAATTTTACTTCTTATGAGTCTCCTCTCTTTCTTTTTATGCCTAAAATTCATATTTGCTGTGGGAGTTGTGATAGTTTTTTTGATTGACTAATGGTGGTTGAAATGAATTCAGATGAATCCACCAAGTAGTGTTACTCTATGTCATTCCAGTTTATTTGCTCAACGCCTCACAAACATAGTAGGTCCTGACATCTTGTCAACATCTCAGCTCCATTCTTCTGGCTTTCTGCATTTGGTTTTTATATTATTTGTTGGAAATATGTGGATTGCCTAAAAGGCGTTAGATTGAGTACAAAACGAGGTACTGGAAGGTTTGAGGGGATACTTGTTCTCATTTAGAGTAACAGATTACTATTAGGTTTATGGTTCTGAGATCTGGTATCTGATCTATCATGAAGACGTAGTTGAAGCGCAGCTGTAATCTGCTCTTACTCATTGTCATTTATGTAAATTTAGTATGCAAATCTTTTGGAACTTAGAGGCTGCATACTTGTATATAATCCGACTTGAGTCTTCTTCTTTACCAAAAGTGTGAGTTTGCTTATGCTGAGTGGGAAAATTAGCTTGAGTACAGGTAGTCATCTATCTTAGTAAAAGGGTTTATGCCAGATGTTGGCATTATTCACTTTTTGAGCATAGTTCAAAAGTTGCATTCTTCAGTTAACATTCCCATGTATTCTGTTTCCTTGATTATTTACTGCTCGTTTTCTCGGTGATATTTCCAGTTCCACCCAGGAAAGAATGTTGGACTTGGCAAGGATCACACGATATTTTCTTTGATCGATGGACTAGTCAAATTTGAGAAGTTCGGTACTGACAGAAAGAAGGTTTGAGTTCTCTTGCTTACTGCTTGCATATATGCAGTACACCAGTGTGATTAACATATACTGAATGTTAATAAAAATGCAGATAAGTGTTTATCCACGCGAGGTTGTACCTGAAAACCCCAACAGCTATAGAAACCGAAAGAGAGAGTCCTTCAGAGTACAGCGTGAACGTAGAAAGGCACGAAGAGAGGGCATCATCCTTGAGCCTCAGTTGGTCGTTGCTTCTGCTGCTGAATCCTCCGAGGATAATCCCACCACCAATTGCTGATAACCGTCTTTCGTTTTTCAAACATTCTGTTGTCGTTTTGGTTAATTATTAGTAGTAACTTTGGAACACATATGCAGGCACATTGCTAAACTGTGCTTGTGGCCTTGTGCCATCGTTGTCTTTTGTTTGTAAATTGCATTACTGAAAGCATAGAGTCCTTGTCACAAGTTGTATTAGTACAGAATGAAATGTATGATTCAGAAGCTGCAGCTTGGCAAAATAGCCCAATGGATTTGTGAAATTAATTCAAAATTTTGTTTGGGGTTCGTTGTGGGACTTCAGGGTATGTTGTTGTTCGTTGGGTTTGTATTTGAGAACTTGTAGTTGAAAATTTGCAGCCATAAAGAACATTGCTGCTGAAAATGTTTTGCAGAACAGAAGTGACCTCCTGATTTAATTTACTTTTTTAACATCTAAGTTTTTATGTGTCGTTTAAACATGACATGGATTTCCATCGTAGTCGATTGTATTACACATACACTTATTAATTGAGAAAGTAGTTTAAAATGTCAAGCTTTAACGAGTTTAAGCGTTCAGTTGATAAAATAATGAGTATAAGGATCTATTCAAACCAACTATTTCATGTAATATAAAAAAGCCATTATACTATTTTGAGGTGTCGTTAATTTTTAATTTATCCTTATCATTAATTATAGCAATTTTTCAATTATATTTTTTCAAGATATCGTATTTATTATATTTGATAGTACTGTGTTAAATCTGACCCGACCCGGAAACCGTCTCGGACCAGAAAATCCTTCAAACAAATTCGTGGCAGCCATTGTTCTGTTCTCTTTGCAGAAGATTTTGAAGAAAACCCTCAAAACTTCTGCAAAACACTAGTAGCCGCCACTCCTGCAAAACACTAGTAGCCGCCACTCCTGCCTATCATGGCGACCAACTCCCCGAACCTGGAATGCCGAATGTACGAAGCCAAGTACCCAGAAGTAGACCAAGCAGTGATGATACAGGTGAAAAGCATGGCTGACAGTGGCGCCTACGTTGCCCTTCTCGAGTACAATAACATAGAAGGAATGATCCTTTTCTCTGAGCTCTCTCGTCGTCGTATTCGGAGTATTAGCAGTCTTATCAAAGTTGGCCGCATCGAACCGGTTATGGTTCTTAGGGTTGATAAGGAGAAAGGATATATCGATCTCAGTAAACGAAGGGTTTCTGAGGAAGATATTTCCGCTTGTGAAGAGAGGTATAATAAGAGTAAGCTTGTCCACTCAATCATGCGTCATGTTGCTGAAACCATGGGAATTGATCTGGAGGTTAGCTAATTTCTCAAATCCCATTTTGTTCTACTTTGGTCATACAGTAAGTTACTACTGCCTTTTTTTCCCTTTAATCTGAAGGTAATTACCTGGATATTCAATTTTACATGTTATTTCTACTTGTTGTATAATTAGTGATAATGGATGGAAAAGATTAATGTAAGGAATGAGATAAAATATGTGTTCTTTTAATCGAGGTACAGACAAGCTGACCCAGACACCACGATTATAAAATAAAAATAAAATATGTAGAATCATTTGTAGATCCCTCAACTTGCAAGAGGGACTAGCTACTGCATTTATCTTCCAATTTCTGCTGGAACACTTCAGAGTTCTGCAGCAATTAAGCAGACACATTTCAATTGAAGAACTTTCCTTTTGGGTGGGGGCTGTGAGAAGCAAAGCTGGATCCAAGATCTTTAGTCTATGCGTTGTTGATTTTAGGAAGAACAATGACTGGTTTTGGTATCGATATATAAAGTACACATATTAAGCGATTTCTTTACACAATCACCATGTTCAGGCTAAACATATTCTGGATTCTGCAAACCCATAACTTGTAGTGTAGATCTGCCCCGGGGGAGAAAACCATTGAATGAAAACTGTTTGTAAATTTACTCCAAAGCAAGAATAAGAATGGAAAACTCTTAACAGTTCCTCTGAACAATGAGTCTAGTGCCCGTTGGTTAGTTTGGTTTTGAAGAAATGGTATCTAAGTTTAAAATTTGGAATAGTATATTGAATTTGAATAATTGCAACATCTGTAAATGGGAAAACTATTATCTATATTGAAACAAAGGGAGCAAAACATTCGATTCAATTTGGAATGTCAATGGAATATGAGGTCTATGGATATTATGAATTATTGAAGTGCCAAGCAAATGGGCTGAGTTAGCATTGTTGTTTTGGCATTTTCTTGCACTTCCATTAAGTTTTTTCCTCTTCTAGAATCCCTGTCCGATAGATCTTTGAATTTTTACTCTTCAATTTTTCTTCATCATTGGACATGTTAATTGCAGGACTTGTACATTCATGTAGGTTGGCCTTTATACAGAAAATATGGCCATGCTTTTGAGGTGAGAATTATATCAATTCCAATTATTCCTTTTCCCGCCTTTGATTTGCAAGATTCATTATGGATTTCTTGGTTGTAATTTCTAGGCATTCAAATTGGTTGTCAGTGATCCAGATTCAATTCTTAATTCCCTCACCCGTGAAGTTAAAGAAATTGGCCCTGATGGGAAGGAGGTAGGTCTTTTGTCATATCATTTTCTAGGCTAATCTCGTCTAATGATGTCAAATAATATTTATTATCTTCTCTTCTCTAGGTAACTAAGGTTGCTCCTGCGATATCTGAGGAAGTTAAAGATGCATTAGTAAAGAATATTAGGAGGAGAATGACTCCACAGCCACTGAAGATACGAGCAGATATTGAGATGAAATGTTTTCAGTTTGATGGCGTTCTTCACATTAAGGTTTTTCCATTTGGCATCATCATTTTCATGTTATTATCTATTCTTTTAACTATTTGTTATCACTTATGCAACAACAAACTTAGTGGTTCCTACACGTGGGGTCTGGAGGTTGCATTTTCTTAATGCTGGTGTTGTTCAATGAGGTTACATATTTTTAATAATGTTAGCATTCTTTTATTGTTTTTTCATGTTTGGTGCAGGAAGCTATGCGTAAAGCTGAAGCTGCTGGTAATGATGATTGCCCTGTTAAAATTAAACTTGTTGCTCCTCCAGCATATGTGCTCAATACTCAGACTCTTGACAAGGTAACTAACCATTTATTCCATATAATTACGGTAGCCTGTTTTACTTGAGTGAAATGATTTGTTTTTACCTTCTAAATGGATCAGCTTGATTTGTTCTTGAGCTTCTTTTTTTGTTCGGAGGGCATTATGGTCAAACACATGAAGTATATGTTAGTTCCAGTTTAAATGTACATCATTTATTTATATAGACTGCTTGCTTGTTATGTACTATTACCTCCTTCACTAGGATTTTGCTTAGGGAACTCTTTTTTTTTTTTAATCTTCGTTCTCTACTTTATCTCAGCTGTTGCATATCAAATTCTTTTTTTTCATGGGTAATTCTCCTGCTTAACTATTACTCCTTCAGTCGCGCTACTAGAATTAGAAACTATGTAACTTTAAATTCTCTTTTTTATCCTTACAACAACAACAGCACACCCTGTGGAATTCCACAAGTGGGGTCTGGGGAGGGTAGAATGTACGCAAACCTAACCACTACCTCATAGAGATAGAGAGTTATTTTCTGGGAACCCTCATCACAAAAACCCATAAGTAGAATAAACTAGATATGGAAAAAGGAAAGGAAGAGATAGGAATAGAAAGAGCAACTAATAACAAAAGCACATGATAGTATGTAAATACAAGACAATTAAGATATATAAGACCAATAATGACAACATCATAATACCCGGTGGAAATATATTACCGCTCACGATGGGGCTCGAACCCACAACCACAAGGTTTAGAGCCTTGCGCTCTACCAACTGAGCTAGACGGGATTCTTAAATACAGTAAACTCAAAACAAGCACAAAAATGCAGAAACTTCATCAGTTTCAGACTTGAAGCTTCCATTTTGCAACATCAAAGCCATGACAATGTACCTTGTGCATTCTTTCACGAAAAGGAAAACAAAATCTAGAAGTGAATATTTAACTCCTAACACTTGAGAAAATAAAATTCAATGAAATTCCTAGGCAGAAGTAAAAGAATATTATTATACAATTAGAACATCCTGCTTCCTCATTTTTTCTGTAGTCACACGAGCAGATGGGTACCAGCTGATTTATCCTCTCCTTTGAAGAGCCCACTGACTCAGTTCATTAGAAAAGAGACCAGGCTCTTGATTGCTACTCTTTTTTCCATTTTTGTGTTTTGTTTCTTTTGTTGTCTTTTGAGTTACCCTGGGAATTTACATCATTCCCAAAAAAAGAAGACACTGGACAGTGAATTTTAGTTACCAAACAAGAACACTGATGGGAACCATAAACCATAGCACTTAAGTCTTTAAAAAAACAAGAAACATAACCTTGACACCAATATGAGAAATACCCATTCAGACTTCATAATAGTATGTGAAATGGAAAAGTACAACATTGAGCTCACATGAGGTGACCAATAAAAAAGATCCAACCATTTGAAGTAAAATTCAAACAAAGGATGTTTTAACTACTGTCTCCTTACCTATAAAATCTGTCGAGATTATCAAGTACATAGACACTACATCAGATTGGTTGTGGTTATTTTCAGCCAAATTCTCCTCTTTCTTTAGCGTGGCTACCACCTTCTTCAATATGCTTTCAGTTGGTTCATGAGAGTTCTCTACAGCCTTTGCTGTGGCTTGCCATTTTTCACCATGCTTTGGCTCTGCAGCAACAAATCTCTTCAGCACATCGCTCCTCTGCTCTTCTGTTGCATGCTGCTGTTCAAATTTGAAATACAATGCCCAGAAATCACCAATATCTGGTGCAAGCGCTGTTGAACCAATTTCTTGCTTTGTCTACTTTCCTCTCCTGCCAAAACAGCTTAGCCACAGCAGCAATAACATGAGGATCGTGATCACACCTCTTTAAAGCGCCAGAGCTCTTGGTTTTTCTTTGAGGCCGAGGAGCCATCTCAATTGAAGCAGCCCATAGAATGCCACTGTTGGGGCACTCCTGCAATGCTTTAGCCATCAGAACATCAGCTTCCCTTTTTGTAGCCATGCCTAGCTTCAGCCCGGACGGCTGCAAGCCATGGCTCAGGGTTTTGAGGATTTCTCTTCCTGGCTATGGTAAGAACTGCTCGACTTTTGCTTAGCCCATTCATCTTTTCCTCTAGAGATGCAAGGGATAGCCAAAGGGGTATACAATCGGGGCAATTCTTAATGCCAGATTCAAATGCATCCTTCGCCTTATTAAAGTTACCAAGTCTTTCTTCCAACTGCCCCAACATCAATCAAAGCTTGAAAAATGAGGGGAAGCGCATTAATGACTGACTTCTTCCAGTAATCTCTTTTCCTCATCCACATTTCCAAGCTCTCTCCACAATGACTGACTTCATCCAGACCTGTTCCAAGCCTCCCCTTTCACGTGCCTTAGCAAGAAGCTTCCTTGCCCTCTCTGTCTCATGGTTCTCAAACTCGAGCCTGAAAGCAGCAAGCCACATCTCCTCAGAATCAGGAATTGCAGGAAATGCTTCCTCCAGAATTGCTTGAGCTGCAGGCACATCATCAGCAAGCCACTTCTCCTTGGCACCCATCAACCAGAGAACCTCAGCATTTGGAATGAAGGTAACTGCTTTTCGAAGCAGTGCATCAAGCGATTCCCTGGTGCCATGACTTTTCTCGAGTTGTGCAGCTTTTAGCCAGATGCTTTTCTTTGTTCTAAATACAGTAATAGCATGTGCATAAATGTATTTTGCTGTTTCAATAGAACCCCTCTTCTTGCACTCCTCAGCATCAGCCACCCATGTCCTCTTCCTATCTTCTTCCTCAACCCCCATCCCAACAGTGTTATTTATTATAGCTTGGTAAGTCCCAAGAGAACCGGCTCTTTCACATGCTTCAGCCTCCTTCATCCAAGCCTCCCTGTCAATCTCCAAACCTTCTCTCTGCAAAGCCCTGATTACCCTTTCAATAATTTTTCCAACTGAAGCATTATTCCTATCGGCTACTTCAAGCCTAGCTGCAGTGATCCAGATGGCAGGCTCTTTAGGCAGCTTTTCTCTAGCCTTGTTGAGTACCTTCTTAGCATTTTCATAAGTTTCCAACTTAGCAAGAGCAAGCCACAGCTCCACATGCAACGGACAACATTCCACAGCCCCTCTTTTTTTTTAATCCTTAATGAAATGATTTTCAACCACACAAATATCTATGGATGATTTTAGACCACAAGTTTTAAAAGTCTTCTTTATTTTCTCAAACACCATGCCAAGTCAAACTGTGTCACGTAACCTGGGACAGGGAGTAAGATTTTATGGTCAAACATGAAGGATGTCTGTTTGGATAATACTCATTACTGTTGTTTTCTAGGACACTTGCTTACAATGATCCTTCTACCACCTCTTCTATTTCGTTTTTTCCCCATTACCCTCAACCAAAGGATGCTTCCCAATAATCTTTTTGTTTTCATGTGCTTATCTTCAAATTAGGTGGTGAATGAAAATATCAACTTGATAGGATCATACTTTTGAACTGCTGTTGCCATTTCTCTCTCAAGTGTGCTGTCTCCTTTTCAATGTGTTTTTCTTCTCTCGTGCGTCAATTATAGTCAATGTTAAAGTCTTAAGGATACTTCCAGGATTAATCTTTTATGTTTCTTCGCTGCTGGAAAGTGAAAAAAAAAGAATGGAAAAGCTTCAGTGGCAATCGTTGGGCACAGTTCCTTGAAAAAATTCCAGTTTGTGGAGAATGAACCTTCTTAAAAATTGTAGAAGTAATGCTATAATTTCCACTAGTTTCTTAACTGGTTAGAACGCACAAGTATAAGCAACTAAATCGTATGTGCTAAACTAGGGTGGGCATGGTACGGGAATGAAAACTTCAGTTCAGGTAATTTTTGGCTTTTGATTATTAAAAATACTAGACCATTACCATACCAAATTAATTCAGTATGGTTTGTTATTTTTGAAAGTTCGGTCTCAGTATTTTTACGGTAAGCTAAATCGGTAATCATAGTTTGTTTGGCTTTGAATTACATATACTCATATAATAGAGAATTATGACTTAGACTTTTCAAGAAACTGATATTATACTAACACCTCACATAGGTAGAAATATTCACAATAATAGTACAAGCAATTCCCTTTGTTAATCAATCCCAACAAAGGTCATTTTAATTAGGATAGTGTAGTCAAAGTTCCAATCTCTAAATAATTAATTTGTATTTATACTATTTTATATAGTTTCTAATATTAGAATAATATATTCCCTCGGTCTAAATTTATGTAACTCTCTTTTTGCGGTCAATCCTAAAAAGAATTACACATTACTATATTTTGTAACAATTTAACTCTAAAATGCCTATTTTACTCCTATTGAAATGAGTTGTAAGCACGCATCCATCTATCACTTATTTTAGACTACAAATTCCAAAAAAAACAATTCTTTCTGACTCTGTGTCAGGTCAAACTACATATAAAATGAAACGGAGGAAGTATATGAATTGTATATGTAACTATATATTTCGGCATGATATTTGGTGTTTCCGTGTCTTTTAGAAGTACTGTAACTGAAATTTGAGCCGAAGGTTTGTCAGAAATAACCTCTACCCCCACAAAGGTATGTTTTGCATACACCCACCCTTCCTGGACCATAATACTGGAAATATTGTACCAAATACCAAAAAAATTGAAAACCACAACCATAATACCGAAAACGCGGTATCAATATGCTATTGTTATTATTTCTAGTTTCTAAATTTATAATTTGAAAGGAAATTCAATTTGTTAGATCACAGATTCTATTTATTTCTTTTGGCAGGAGCAAGGCATAGCAATCCTTACCAAAGCAATTGCAGCTTGCACTGAGGAAATAGAGCGTCACAAAGGAAAGCTTGTTGTCAAGGAGGCTCCAAGAGCTGTGAGCTACTTTTTTCTAAAACAAAATTATGAGTGCCTTTTTATTTTCACCATATTGTGGACTGTGCTTCTCTGTACCTTTGAGAGATCGTAATTTGATAAACATAGCTTAACGGGGATATGAGATTGAGATGTGAAACTTGAGACCAGATTAAACATAACTCATATTGTTGGAAAATCTCTTTCATGTTCGCGCGGTGGGGTGGGGTTTTGTTCTGTATCCCAGATGCCATACTATAGCATGGTCCTTGAGATATATATGTGGATGCAATATGTAGATTCAACTTAACAAAAAGGCAGTGGTTGTACTCTGGATGCTTACTATTGACCGTTCTCTTAAAAATTGATTCTAAAATCTCTAATTTGGTTTTGATTGCAATAATATAGATGTACATGAGGAAAAGTTTTAGAGTTGCTAAAATGGATTTCCAATCCTGATATTTTAAAATTACGACGGACTTGTTTTTGGTTTTTGAATAAAACACTAGTAAATAATTGGGGAGAATTACATTAGAACTTAATATTGTGTGAGTTAGACCTATTACATGATCCTCGGTGAGTTTTGGAAAATTGAATTGACTGGAATGGAACAAGGTTAAGAGAAATGCATGCATTCTCTGGCTAACTTTTTTATTTCTTTTCTTGCTTGCTTTATTTTGCTCTGTTATTCTGTGGTGATTCTGATATGACTTATCTATTCAGGTGAGTGAACGGGAAGACAAATTGCTTGCTGAACAGATGGCTAAGCTCGGCCGTGAAAATGAGGAGATCAGTGGTGATGAAGATAGTGAAGAGGAGGAAGATACAGGGATGGGAGAAATTGACGTGGAGAACGCAGGAACTGGAATTAGAGAGTAAAAATTGTGGACTTGACTTGAATAGCACATTCGCAGCTCCTACAGAACCTACCTCTCCATTTTTTTCTTGTCCTTGACGAGCATTTTAGTTTTTACCTAAAATCAATCTTGCCATTTAAGTTTGTGATAATTCCAATCCTACTAATACATTTTGCAATGAGAATGAATCACTTTACACCTTGTTCTTTTTCTTTCACGAGATACTTTTGGTATAGGTTAGGCGGGAGCAGTGTTGAACAATGATTATGATAGAGCTGGTGAATGTGAAGCTGGAGTAGTGTTGAAAGATGTGGTGAATGAGAAGCTTGAGTTCGTCGGAGCTTATAATCTAGCTGATGAATGCGAAGCTTCAGTGTTACTGTTGGATCTTGATCTCAATTCTGCCTCTGCGGCTTTCTCTTACATTTGTTGTTTTGGTTAATTATTAGTAGTAAATTGGGAAAACACATGCAGGCACATTGCTAAGTTGTGCTTGTGCCATTGTTGTCTTTTGTTTGTAAAATGCATTACTGAAAGCATAGAGTCCTTGTCACAAGTTGTATTAGTACAGAATGAAATGCATGATTCAGAAGCTGCAGCTTGGCAAAATAGCCCAATGGATTTGTGAAATTAATTCAAAAGTTTGTTTGGGTTTGTGTTTGTGAACTTTGTAGTTTAAGTGTTCACTTGATAAAATCAAGAATGTTGAGCTTTATTGAGTTTATGCATTCAGTTGACAAAGTTATGAGTATAACGATCAAGTTGACAATTCGAGCGAATTATTTCATGCAATATATAAAAGCAAAACTAGTAGATCCATTCTAGTATGAGAAATAAAATATACTCAATAATTTCAGTGTAAAATGCAAGATTATTTTATGCTTTTTCTGTTCATTTTTACTCATTCATTATACTATTTTGGACACTCGTTTACTGTACTATTTTGGAATGTACAAAAATACTTGTCCATTATATGAAATTAAAAGATAATTTTATACTTAATTTCTAATTTACCATTATTATTAAGTATAATTATTATTTTAGACAAGAGTTTTTCGAAAATAACTTTTCTACCTCTATGATGTAGTGATATGTTGCTATTGTTAATTATAACTATTTTTCAATTATATTTGTCAAGACATTATATTTTTGTTATGGAAAAGGGCCTAAAAAATGCCCTTGAAATATTAGAAATGGTGCAAAAATATCCTACATCCATTTATAGAGCCGAAAATGTCATTTC